>JANHFT010010322.1:172660-192103 GCA_032467955.1 Pseudoxenodon macrops | reverse complement strand
AGTTTAGCACATGCGGCTGCCTGCAGTCTCAATCAGCTGTTGGTCGGGAGCTGAGAATCAGTTGCTTAGCTTAAGAGACTCTGTTCTGCTGGCTGCAAAGAGGTAAATTGCTGGGAGGCATAGGCCCAAGGGTGGGGGTGGCTGCGTGGGGTTACATTCGGTGTATAAGACGCACCCAAGTTTTCACCCTCTGGGCGTAAAAAGGTGCGTCTTATACTCAGAAAAATACGGTATGTTTGCTTTAGTATAGGAAAAGTGGGTACTCCTTGAAACAAGCTTTATTACCTTGCTTACCTAGAACAAAAAGTTGTAGCAGAATATGGAAAGCAATGGAACAAATTATTTTGTTTTACTTTTGGGGACTCTTAAGAACAGCGGTTGGTTGCTTTTTGCTGTTTGCACGCTCCTGGCATATAGCTTCTTAATGCTGTTAACAAAATTTGTCAGGAATCATTGTATGGGGGAGGGATAATTTCCCAGTGAGTAAGAAAGGTGTATGATGCATGGATTGTTGAACATACATACGTCAGGCAAATTTTTTAAAAAGCACATAACCTTTCATACAACCTGAAATCCTGATTTTATTACTTGTGTGATTTTTCAGTTAGAAAAGTAGCCAATAATAAAGTTAGCATTGCTGGATTCATATTGGTAATGTTTCTAATTGCCAAATTGCAGGCAAGAAAATCAGTAACATTCTCACCTGGAATACTTGATGTGCCCTCTAAATTAATTTTCAGGTAACAAATATTTAAAATGAGTTTCTGGGGGTTTTTAAGGATTTTTATACTCATTCTGTAAACCTTAATTTTGTAATTAATACTGAAATTCATTTGCCTTATTCTGTTGTTATTCTGCATGTAAGAGTAGGATTGTGATTCCAGATTGTCTACATTTTTTGGCTTGTCAGCATCTCAGTTTAACTCACAAGTTATGAATTTATGAGCAGTTTATAATTTCTGTACCTATCTACAGTAGCATCAAATGTACAAATTGTTATGTTATAGTAAATAGGAACTGTGGCTAATTGCAACTGAATATTAGAGAATATTTATGGATTGTGTCTTGCTATTCTAGGACTATGAGTGGCAAAGAGCACCTATGCTCCCTTTTTGTCTTATGAAAACAGGGTTGAGGCTAAAATGGGTACAGTAATCTCAGCAATCCCCAGCAAGATGGAAATGGGGTGAGTGCATGTGTTTCTCTGCCTCACATTTTACTAAGAGTATCTGAATCTTGTATGCACTCAGCTAAGTATTTTCCCAAACAAGACGGAGATCAACCAACCACGTGTTTAGTGATGGGTTTTAAATACTTTATGGTACTAGAACAGTGCCAGCATTAGGGATCTTGTGGTCCTCAATCAACTATTAGCAAAGTTAAGATATTCAGTAGGTCACCATTCTTAATGTGCTAAATTGTTTGCTTTTATCTTCTGCTCTGCAGGATGACTAATCCTGAAGAAACAATCGTCTGTTTCCATAAATTGAAATTTTTGATTCTTCAATGGAACATGCACACAACTGATAGCTATGAGAGCAAAAATTGAAGCATGTAATAATCAAATGCTTGTAATAAAACACAGTTAATCATGATAGTTGATGAATCTCAATTCTAGTACTGCACCATTTATTTCTGCATTGGGCAACCGAGTTGCATGATTTCTTCTAAATTGTTATAACACAAACTTGAAATATTTGAAGCCACTTAGACATATTGGTTTCAAATTGCTCATTTAGTTCCATATGAAACAACAGGTTCTGTGCAAATGTTTGGCTGTAGCCTAGCATATTTCTCAGCATAAGAACACATCCTGCTAGAACAAAACTTCAGGACATGCTTACATAAACAAGTACACTCTCACAAATAATTTCTGGCTGATGTGGATTAGTGATTTGTGTTGATATGTCAGTGTTCCATGAATGAGCTGAGAACAAAAAAATACTAAGATTTGTATCATTACTATTTTCCAATGTTCCTATTTAATTCTGAAGCATGAGTAATTTTACAATGGCATATTTGCAATTTCACTGTAAAACAGTAATCAGATGCTTTGTAGGCAAAGGAACAAAACAGTACCTTTCCTTCCCTAAGTCTAAAGAATTAAGCATGAGATATAAATGTTGAAGACACTGAACCACATCACTGACTTCCATAAAACCAGTGAAAACCCATGAGGATTATAACTATTGCAGTGCTCTTTCAAATAAGGTAATCTGTTTCTTCTACCACATAAGAGTGGTATCTTGTTCAATAAACCACAAAAATGCTGTTAATTTTTCTTAATGGTAGAAATGTAAAACTACTAGTTTTAAGATGTAAAAAAAATAAAGCCAACAAAAGTCAAAAATGGTGGGAAAACAGGAACACTCATGAATGGGTTGATTAGAAGATACTGTATAACAAGGAGTGAGGCCTTCAGTGCTGTGGATCTCATTCTAAAATCCTGGTTCTGTTCCAGTTCAGTTGCAGAAGTCACTCTGGAGCCTAAACCAGCAACATTAAACTTTGCTATAGAACAACTTCCATCTTGATGCCACCTCCAATGCTAAAATCAGAGTAACATGGTCTCTCCAGTATTGATGGGATATGAAATTCAAGTTCAAATCTCAAACACAAACCTGTTGGATGACCAATGATACCTATCCCCTTTACACTACTGAATTCCATTACAGAAAAATGGGGTGAATATCTTCAGTAAATCTGGCAAAGGGATTTGAGGTGGTTGTTTTTTAACCTGATGCAATTCTAAACGGTGTTTTGAAATAAGAGTTGTTTTGGCTGCAATCCCAGATGCTGATTATTCCTTTTAAACCCTTTGGTCCTGCGTATCTATAGCACCTGCTCAGCTAGAAGGAGATGTTTCAAGTTCCCGCACAACAGGATGTACAAGGAGGAAGGATCTAGAAACGAACTGCTTAGTTCCCCCACTATCTGCTCCTCAAAATCAGAATGGCTCCCATTAATATTTAGGAGGGCCATTAAAATGCTTGGAAAGAAAAGAGGGAAAGGGATGACCAGCAGCAAGGATGAAGGACAGAGTCACCATGGGTTGCTACTAGATCGAAAGATGGCTAGGGGCAGATTGTCATGGAAATTATGTGGTTGCTGAATCAACATCAACTTGATGGCACGTACTCATTTAAGATACTTTTATGTAGATCTTTTGGAGATAAATGTTATATATCAAACTAAAGTACTATCCGGTGCTCTTTTCAAGAGACAACTGATCATGTGTTTGTTTGTTTTTAAAAAATCCTGAAAACTACCTCCTAGTATCTTTTTCTTCTTAGCTTTCTTCTGAAATGTAAAATAAATGGCTGCACTCTTAAACTTTAAATTGCAAACATACTTGAAATAATAGAATTGAATAACAATCCTATTAGTTATATAAAGTCCACCTTTCCATAGGTACTGGATTTAAATTTAATTGTGTAATTATTTGACTAGTGCAGCCAAGCTACAAAATTATGAATATGACCAAGGGGTTATTTAACAGAACAATGAAAGACCTTGGAGGTCTTCCAGTCCAACTCCCTGCTCAAGCAGGAGACCCTAACCAGGGATGTCAAACTTAAGGCCTGCAGGCCAGATGCAGCCCACAGGATGCTTAGATCTGCTCCACAGCCGCGCTAGAAACAGACCAGACAGGCAGATCCGCAGTGCCTCTGCCAGCAAAAATTGAGATCAGGAGGGCTATGCGTTTTTGGCCACAACGGCCTCCTGCAGCCCTCTGCTAACCAAAACGGACTCAAATTTTGACTGTGCCCCCACCCCCCAGGCTCTGTTTTAGCTGGCAGAGGGCTGCATGAGGCTGCATGAGCCTCGACGTGTGCTGTTGAGTTGGCCATGCCCCTAGCCACACACCGCCCCCCCAGGTCAAACAACCCTGATGCGGCTCTCAATCAAATCAAGTTTGAAAACCCTGCCCTATACTATTTCAGACAAGTGGTTGGCCAATCCCTTCTTAAAAGCCTAAAATTTAGGATGCCAAAGATCCCGCACTCGCCAATAAAGCCTTGTTCAACTACCCAATCTGGCTTCAAAGACTTTTAATACATTTCAAGTCAAATATATGAAAATATAAGGGCTAGAAAAAAGTAAGGATAATAAAAGCTTAGATTCAGAAGAAGCTCTGTTCTACATCCAGTGAATCACTCCCACATTCAAACACATTCAGTCACATAATTGTACAGCTTTGGCTGAAACCAAATCATAATACTTTACATAACAATTTACTATATTATCAAAGTTTTTTTTTAAACACTTTAAAAGTACAACACTCCTTATCATCTAAACAATCTTCCACTGATCAGGTTCCTAAAGCTCCATTAATTCTAATGAAAAAATGTTAAAGCATGTGCTTAATGTTCTTACTCTATTCTTCAAAGTGCTTGTCTTTGGTTGGATTGTGTCCTATTGCTTGCATTATGCATATCAGTTCACACTACATTCAAGCTGCTATATTAAAGTAAATACACTTGGAAACTAAAAAATTCTTTCGTATTTATAAAACGATGTACCTTAAGTCATAAAATTAATTTTGTAAATACGTAGGATTAGCAGTTAAATCACGCTTGGTACTTATTTGAATAAAGCCAACTATAGAAATTGTATATAAATAAGACATCTTGAAATATTTACACAAAACACAAAAACTACTGAAGTGGCTGCTATATTAACAGGAAGAACTAGTGTATTGTGGAAGTATTACCCATGTGCATACATTTTGTTTTACGCTAATGATTTAGTGTGTTCGTACATTTGACTCTAAAGAAACGTGTAGTCACTTGAGAAAGGACAACGTTGGGTTACATGATACTTATCAATAGAAAATAGCAATGTAAAAATATTCATAGAAAAAAAAATGTGTCTCCCTGATCTTCAGAACTTAAGTCTCTAGCTTCTTGCTCTTAGGCACAAGGAAAATGCTCCCATCTCTGGTTTGCTGCAGTGAGTAATCATTCGGGGAGTATGGCTTGCCATCTTCATCCCGAAGCATGCTGAAGACTTCAAGGTACAGGGTGCTTAGCTGTTTTTTCAGCAGCTGCAGGCTTTTGTCATTCTCCACCTTCTCTTTCAGGAGCTTCTCTTTCTCATCCTTCAGGTAATCCAAATCGTGCTCCAACTCAGTAATATTTTCCAGTTTCCTTTTACGGCAGTTCTGAGCAGCTACTTTGTTCTTGCCTCGCCTTCGTATGTCACGAATCAGACTGAGCTGAGCCTCGTTGAACTGCTGCTTGGACATCATTTCATTGAAGTCATCCACAGGGAGGTTGATGATTTTCTCAACAGGAAAAGGGATCTTCAGAGCTTTTGCTCTCAGCTCATCTCTAGTGAGATAAGCTTCTTGTTGGCTGAAGGACTTATCTTTCATAAATGGAGCTTCAACATGGCCAGGATTGGCAGGCAATTCTCTTTGAGGTGTACTAGTAAGCAGTAAGTCAGGCTTTGGAGTGCCTTGCTCCAGAGATGGAGAGGCAGGAAGCTGTAGGTGAAATGAATGAATCTTGGCATTGCTCGGTGACACAATTCCAGGGGAGCAATCAATCTCCTCCATTTCTGAATCACTGCATCCAAAGCCTGTATCCTGACAGACCGAAGATGACTCAACAGAATGAGCTGGGGAGGTTATATTGGGACTTGCATTCATTGAAATACCAGAGTCGGAATCATTATACTCTGGGGCATTTCCTACAAGGTCCTGGTTAAAAGCTTTGCACTGAGCAAAATCCGAAAGATCAATCGGTTCACTTAAAAAGCCAGCAATTGCCTGATCCACAAAATGAGATGGTGGGGTAGCCACTCTGGCATTCATCTTCACATCGATAAAGGAATAGAAATCCTCAGAGAAATCAGTGCTACGTTGACTAGAATCTTCTGGCAACCCCATGCTGGAATAGGGATCTTCCAAAGGTTTCAGGAAGTCTTCACTGCAGTTAAGAACTTCTTTCTCCATGGTAGATAATGAATTGTAGAAGGTAAAGTTATTGGCTGCCTCTGAAGTGGCATTTACGGCAAATGGGTTTGATGTTACATCGGCGAGGCTGTCATTTTGTATATTAAGACACTGTAGAAAGAAAGGTTCAAAAAATATTCAGCAATAAAACTTAACATGACAAAGGTTTATGTATTTCCATTTTACAGTTGTACTGAGGGGTTTCCTGGTCTGAAAGCAACACTAGAATTTTTAGTGGCATGCTTGCATGCAGTGTAGCAACTAAGCTTTGGTTTAATTCAATTTAAATGTAGTTCAGAGTAATCACATGATTCCTTTCCATCTGTTTTAACATTTCTTCCCTTCTGTCATATGAAAAATGACAACTAGTAGAGTTCCTCTGAGGAGGAGGGCCTCCCTAACTGTGTTTTACATATTAGCAGTTTCTGAGCAGGTGAAGCATCTCTGGAGCTAGGGAGGCAATATTTATGGGTAATCTTGTGCCATACACACATGGACACTGGTTTTTACTGTCACTTTTTTACATACAATGAGACTAGAAAACCTGGTGAGACGAACATCATGCGAAAGAAACAAAGAGTGATGCAAGTAATTCTTTCACCACAGACAATTTCAAAAAGGAAATGTGAATACTGATAAAAAGGGGATGAAATGCATCAGAACCTTGAAACTACAACTATCAACCCTTCAGTCATTCAACTCGTGTTTGAACCAGTTGCCTAACTCAACAAATTTACTTAAATGCAAAAGTTTGCAAAAGTGTATGTGGTTCCTCATAACTGGAACCGAACCATTCCCTTTGTGGGACTAAGTGGACTTTGAGAAGTGATGTGACTTTTCAGTGCAAATAACTGTAGACTTATGAAGTTTCTTGCCTCAAGAATTAACTTCTGTTTGAGAAATTTCTGTTTTCCCTGCATTCAGGGTAAAATCATTTGCCTTTTGCTTATAAATTCCTGCTCCTGTGACTATTGTTACTCTAGATTTAAAGTGTCATTTTCTCATAAAACAGTATCCACGATATATGAAATTTTTTAGGCTTCTAATGTCTGATGAGCTTGCAAGTATTTGGATTTCTGGAGTACCAAGTTTAACCAACTATTTTGTTTATTTTTAAGAAAAAGCAGACTTATTCTTCCTCTGCAATTATGGATAAAACTGATATGGGCAAGATTTTTTCAAAAAAACTCTCCCTAATTATCAAAGAGATATTAAATAGCAAGATTTCTGGCAATCTCTAAAATAACAAGGTTGACAGCCTTCCATTCTTCCAAGGTCGGTAAAATGAGGACCCAGATTGTTGGGGGCAATAGGCTAACTCTGTAAACCACTTAAGAGAGGGCTGTAAAGCACTATGAAGTGGTATATAAGTATACGTGCTATTCCTATACTGTTAAGTGGTATATCCAGAAGAATAACCAAATAGCCTTCTAATACATTTTCAAGCAAACTACCTATAGTATTATAATCCACGTTAGGGCTCGATTCTGCTCGATTGAAAATTGCAAATGCAAACTACTGTACAGTTTATAGTACAAATTCTCTCTAGAAAATAAGTGCTATTTCATTCGCACAACAATTACATCTTCTTGAATGTAAGGCAAGTATTTCACAGCTATTAGATCAGTGCGAAGTTGTTACTTGGTGACGTTTCTAACTTTTTTTCTTCCACTGAAGTATCCTACGCAGAGCGATGTGAGAGAGAATTGATGGAGAAGACAAATATGCTAACGCTGGTTTTTCCTTTTACTAAAATATTTGTCCAACATATATAGTCAAACACTGACAGCATATATTACCTGCAATTCTGGAATAGACAGGAGTTCTTCCCACACTTGTTCTATATCTTGTGTATTCTCCACTTTCGTATCTAATAACTCTGGAATCGTAGACTGAAGTACAGATGAGTCAAGCCGCTGCATGTGGTTCGATTCAACAAAGACCTGGTTGGCAGCCATTTCCAAAGGTGCCACTTGTTGAAATTCAGCTGGGGAAATCTAGAATATATGAAATAGATCTTTGATATACTGTGTTTCCCCAAAAATAAGACATGGTCTTATTTTCTTTTGACCCCTGAAATAAGCACTTGGCCTTATTTTTGGGGAGGTCTTATTATTTTTGAGGTACAGAAGGCGGCGAGCGTGGTCACCTCATGGCTGCTGCTGTGTTGCGCTGCTGTGGCAGTGCAAAACAGTTGCTCGTCAGCTGTTCGCCCGTACATGTGCTTCCAGTCATGCTTCCCAGGACTCTGCACCATGCCATCGGCCTGGCCACATTGCTGCAACTGGATGTCCTGTCTCCGTCGCCTCCCTGTTCTTCGCTAATGGCTTTTGCGGCTCCATTAGCGTGACAGAAGGGGCGCGGTGGCTAGGGTTGCGGGAGCAGCCATAATGTAAAGGCCTCCCATCCCCCCCCTCCGCCCTTGCCTCCTCAGCTCGTGTTGTTTGCACAGCAAGCAAACAGAGGTAATGGCGGGGATCGGCTGCGCACGCGATTAAATATTTTCGGGGACAGCTTATTTTCGGGCGAGGGCTTATTTTAGCGCATGGGCTCAAAAGCTTGATTGGGCTTATTATCCAGGAAGGTCTTATTTTCGGGAAAACGGTATCAGAGCCAATTTGATATCATCTCATGGATCTGATGAAGTAAATTCTGATCCACAAAAGATGATGTCATATTTTTTAAAGTGCCACTATTAGTTTTGCTACAAAACCAACCTAGCCACTCTTGTAAAATCCTAGAAGACAGGCTTTTTATTATCAGAGGCTTTTTACGGCATCCAGGATTTCGATTGTAAAACAAGCAACCCTGGAAGAAGAAGAAGCACCAAAAGTAATTTATTTAGCCAATTCTTGCCAATCAAGAAATTTCTAGGGTGATATATGGTCATGGAACTGAAGAGATCCAAAACTATTCACCTGGCCGAAAACAAATTCCTATTTCAGAAATGCAGCCCAACACAGAACTGTATTTTGACAGTATAGAACTATCACCAATGTCTTTGCCTTGCCGTCCTTGGGGTAACATGCAAATATGGCACAGAGAAGCATGCCAAACAACGGAGAGGTAAATTATTGAATTAAAACAGCAGGCAGCTCAGATATAAGAGTTGTTTCCTCATACATCCAAAGGAAGCTATAACCAGGAGACCTAAAAGTTCAATCCAGAACTCATCTCTTGTTTATAAATTTGATGGTGGGGAAATCCCAATTACACATTTTATTTGCACGTTTGACTTGAAAGCAGAAATATTGCTTATTTCAGTTACAATGGTTTGGTTTTCACAGAATTTGGACTTCTTTGGCAAGGACTAGAAAGTGGAAGGCAATGAAGGGAATAAATTATCTACAGCTTAAGGATGGAGAGAAAGATGCAAGGAGGTAGAGTGATATGGAACAATTAAACATAAGAAATTTCTGGCTCTAGTAATTCCACACAGATCTGTATTGGTTTCTAAGTCTTTCAAATTAGCAGTGATAAAACATACCCCTAGGGAAATTATCAGATTTTACTAACCTCAACATAGCTCAGAGCAATTTATTTCACACAGGTACAGTTTTTAAGATCAGAAACCTACATGCTTAGTAAGGCAAGGCTTAGTAATAACTGTTACTGTATGCAGCACCCTGTGATCCATTCCTTTTAAATCTAAAATAAAAAGTAGCAACTAATGTGGCAATGGTGATTTCTGGGTAGAATCTGGAGCCAGGGGAAGTGCATGTTCACATTAAAGCATCTTATTTTTCTCTTTCTCTGAAGTTTGCTGTTCTTAGTGCCTACATATCCCTCAGTCGTATTTTGCACATCTGTAATTCAAATATCCCAATAGCAGAAAACAACAATTAAAAACACCTCCAATCTACTGTGTCAAAAGGGTAGCTGAGATATTGTAAACAACTAGTGCCCTTTCCTCCATTTGAGATGTATGGTCTGCAGAGGACACTGGTCTTACAGTGAGAAAAAAGGGAGTTCCAGCAGATACGATGAAGATATTTTGAAGGCAAGTCCTCATTAAAAGCCTTTTTTTCCCTCCAGCATACTCTAGGCAGCAAAACTTTTGTCAGTTAATAGATATCAGGAATATCATTTTCAAGGAATGGATTCTCAGCTGATTTTTGTGAATAGTTGTTTCTGGATAAGAACTTGCTTTAGAGCTCATTTTAATTTATTAACCCTGCATTAAAAGTTATTAAAGCTACTTTTTCTTTCTAACCACCGAGACCTAGAATGTAGTTGGAAGTTTTTGAGAAGCCACAAGAGGTTTTTGAGCCCAGTCTCAGCTGTGGAAATTTCCAGAATTCACTAGCTGTGTCATTAAAACAGGTTCTAGTATCTGTTAACTAGAAAATGGCCAAATATGGTGATCTCAAGTGTTCTGAACAGGCCAGTACTCAATGCTTACCAGCTGTCAGTAATTGTGCTCATTCTGATAGCCAAATTTTCTAGGCAAAAGGTCAAGTGTCCACCTAGATACAAACTCACATGTTCCTCTTGGTAACACACCCATCACTCCCTCCCTGTAGGCCAACTACAAGGCAAGCAACAGAGAAGGTAAAGCAACTTTCTTTGTCTGTAATGACTAGCTCTTTCAGAGAAACTAGATTAGATTTCCCATAATACTATGTATCCAGAAGATAAAATAATGAATTTGAACTTCCCTGGGTCATATTGACCATCACATGCTCTTTAGACCTTGTTGAGTTTCTGGCTTAGATCCCTATGTAATACTCAACATGCTAAAACATAGAAGGAAACAGGTAAGAGGTAACAAAATCTCTGTAGTATTACCAGCAAAAGAATCCTGCCACAATAGTGGATCTTGACAAATGCTACATACAATCCAACCCTAGAAAACATGTTTTGTGGACCCTTTGTATGATATGCTGTAAATTGTTTCATATTCCTACATTAACAGGAGTGATCCCTTCTAACCCATTACCATTACAACTCTGGATTCAACCGTTAGGAACACCCAGTCCCAGCCAAAAAATAATATTTTTTTTGGCAATTGTAATACAAGTGACATGATATAATGCAACACTGTCTGCCAGCTATCATTAAGCAATTTTGTTAACCTCTTAAAAGAACTCATTCTTTTCAGGCTTCAGATTCAGTTCATTTTTCTCATGAGACAAAATCTTTGAGAAGGTCTACTGGCAAATGCCCCAGAAAACCTGCACTCAGCCCTGGGAAAGCCAAACGAATGCTCACAGGACACCCACATAGCAAAGTGGCCACTGGCACCATCACGTCACAGCGCCACAAAAGACCTCAGAGCACAGACAACTAAATACAACAGGAATACAAAAGAAGCAGATGGGGAATTCAAGAATAAGTCACTTTTGGTACAATTGCAAAAAGATATCAAACAGGACTAGCCTCTTTTTTTGTTTTTTTTCCCTATGTTATTTATAAATAAAAGTCTAATAACTCTTTATAAAAACCAACCTCAGAGCCACAAAGACTTAACGAGACAAGTTTGCATTTTCTGTCTCCAAGAATATGACAATCATATATTCTCACCTTTTCAGGCTAAAAGGAGACTGTTAAATAGAAGTGCTTCACCGAATTGTAGATTTAAAACTTAGATCATTTAATAACTTTTTAAATGAATGCTTCTCTTTTTAAATAAAGGGCTATTTAAACTACATAAACTAGTTGTGTAAACCATCACACTAGAGACACTGGATACTCTCCAAACACAGAAAACAACTAGTGATTTTGGTCTTGTTCAGTGCAACACATTAGGCACAAAACTGGCCTGTGGTCACTGCAATGTAACCCACTTCGTCTGGTACGTAGATACAACAGTGCTCATTCCTGGCTCCTTTCCTTCCTCTGCAGCACAAGCACCAGGAAATAGCTGTTTCCCCGCTTCCCTCCCTTCAGGAAAAGTCCTAAGGAATCCCATCTTCAAACCTAAAAGGTGCAACTAGATGGTAATATAAAAATGGTTACACAAACTACCCCCCCTGATACCAAGCAATTTACAAGCAGCAGACAGGACAGCTGACTCAACCCTGGAAGAACAGTATTGAAGTCATCACTGACAGTAGGTCTTCCAACTCTCTATGACCTCTTCCCTCCCCTTTGGGTTATTCCTACCCAAGAATGGATTCCATGCTGCTGAAAATCTCTTTGGCAAGAGTACTGAGGTCCTTCAGCTTCCATTTTCAGAACACACTAGGTGGACGGTTCTGTTCACAATGGAAAGGTTGCGTTACCATCAGTCACACCAACCAGAACAAGCTAAAAACAAAGCAACTGCAGTGACAAGCAGGCCAGCATGTGCCTGTGTGGGCTAGGCCATCTGGGAGAGGGTTGTGCTTTGGGGATTCCGGATGAGCTTTGTGCCTAACTGCCCTGCACAGACAAGCCCAGGCAGTGCTCGTTTCACTAAGACCGGGCGTCCGTTTTGGATTTAACTATTGTGATAACGCTGGTGGTGGCAACTTTGCCGGGAACAAGGGGCCCCATGCTGGAAGCAAGTGGGCCCCGGGCAGGGGTGACAGGGCTCCGGGCAACGGTCCGGGCGAAGTTCTGCAGCGCCTCATACTTGGAACGCAGGGCATCAAGTTCCATTTTCATGCTAGCATTCTCTGAAGCTAGTTTCTCCACTTCCTGCTGAAGTTCTGCCTTCTGTTTCTCCAACTCTTCCTTCTGTGTTACTCTCTTGACCCGACAGCTGGCAGCATAGCCTCTGTTCTTCAGGGTCCGCCGGCGTTGCTTGAGTTGGATTATCTCTTCCTTAGATAAGCCCCGCAGATGCTGGTTCAACTCCCGTACAGACATGGTCACCAGCTCTTCATCTGTCAAGCTGGTCCCATTCTCCCCTGGCTCCCGCTTCACCTGCAGAGACCGTAGAAACATGCTTTAGTGGAATTCTGGTTGCATGCATGGCCAGCTAACCCCAAGTCCTGCCTTATTACCTTCAAGGCTTTGTTTCCTTTGTTGGGGGTCGTCATAACACGCAAGCCTTCACAATCAGATTCTGCAAGATACAAAATGGGTAGATGTTACCAAAGTCAAGTTCTACATCATCCAAAAGCAGCTATATATACTCAGACTAGGCAGGAAAGGAAGCACCAAATACAGGTATTCCCTATACAGCATGAACCAACTGTGGGATTTACATGAGTTCTTGACAAATTCTGCCCAGTCTCTGCCAACCTCACAGCTTTCTATAAATCTTAAGAGCAAATGCTCACGAAAAGGAAGATTTGGAAGTTTGGGAGGAGCTGGAGTAGGATGAAACCACATTTAAAAATAGCCTGGCAGTCAGGATCCTGCATGGCTGTGCTGAGCCAGTCATGCTGACTCAGCATATTAGCAGCCTTGCTCACAGTGCACGCCTTATACTACAGTACAGCCTAGCAAGAGAACTGCAGTCTAAGAGAGTTGCCAAGGAATTACCCTTATAGGCTTCTCTTGATAGGGTTCAAAGCAACACTATATCCCCATAGTTTTAAGGGAGAGGTATTCAAGAATAACCCCTATTTAAAAAAAAAAGTCAATTAATTAATCCATTCTGCCTGAAGCATTTATTTATCTAGAAAACAGAACAGCAAGACTAGGGGATGGAAGGAAAGGACAGACAAGGGAATAATGGGAAACATGCAGAACCTTAGAGAATTACCTTTCTCCAGGTTACTACAATTGAATAGTCATTACTGAACACAAATCTATTATTGTGGTTCTGAAAACCTGTCTTCTTTTGACTAGCTTTTCCCATGCACGTTAACAGAAGAACAGTTAGGTACACAAAGTTGGGGAAAAGAAACAAATTCAGCTAGTTGAGATTCTGACCAGCAATACAGAAATTAAATATTTCCATTTATTTCTCTGTCCAGTTGCTTCCTTTCTCATTGCCATTTTACCAACAGGAATAAAAATAACCTGAGATACAGCAAATTTTTTAGAGATGCAGATAAAAATCATCCCCATTCTTATGAAATCACCTATTCACTTATTGCATGGGTGTCAAACTGGCGGCCTGTGGGCCGGATGCGTCACACGCAGGCCACACCTACCCCAGCTCTGCAAATGGGGAGAACGTTGCGAAACATCATGTTATGGCAACTTGACACGATGAGTTTGACACCTGTGATTTATTGTATTCATGTTGCATTGTTCTAAATTTCCAGATAACTCATTATTTAAGAAATGTGTGCTGCTGATAACTTATTCTTTATTATTTCAGAAATTCTTCCAAAATTTAAAGAATTTTTACAATTATGAGAATGAGGCTTCCTCATTTATGCTTTTAGCATGTATCATATAGGTCTTGGATGGAGGCAATTGAAATTATAATATCTGTATTCACAAAAAATACAAGTTCTCTGAGGTAACACAGACATTTGCTAGCAATTTTACATTACCTGAATACATACTAATCTGTATTAATCTTACATTACTGAAACCACTACTTAAATTCACAAGAGCTCATTCTTAGACACACATAATCACATATACAGAAATATTGTCATTCACTGTGGCTGTTTTGAGTAAACCAAAACTACCCACCAGTTTCCTAAACAGAGGAAATAAAATACTTCCATTTTGTTCTCAACATTAAACCTGCAACTATATGCAAGAATAGTTACGGTATTTTCTCTTAAAGGAGGCCTGATAGCTTCTCCCAAACCATTGACTCAGATGTTGTAAATTACCTTTACTACCTTTAATTACTCCTCTGGAAGCAGCTCAGAAGCCTCAATAATTGCTCCCCACACCCCCTCAAAAAATGCTTTTTAAGGAAGAAAAAATGGCTAGAGGTAACTCAAGCACAGATAAGTCACCATAGATAAGGATTTTTATGTTTATCTCTCACTCATGTGCCTCCACACGTGGCAGCACTTGGCTGACCATATCTATGCTCATAAGCTATGCAGGGTCTGGGCTCATGTGGGAGAACATCAGATCATTTCAGGGCTCTGGGGCTAGACATCAAGCCAAAAGACATCTCAGGCAATAATAAACCACCTCCATAGCAAAACTGCACGGATGCGGATTACCTTTTACTCAGCCAAGCATATCATCAGTATTTACATAATAAATGCCTCTTTCACACCGACCAGGTTCTTGTTTGCTGAATGTATAAAACATCAGTTCACATTTATAGCAAAGAAGCAAGACAAGCTAGTGTCAGCAAAAGCACACAAAAAAATGGTCCCCCAGCAGCACCCCAGAAGGGATGGCTTCAGCGCTTTCCAAGATCACTAATAAGCCAGCCAAACAACTCAGATACTCCTAGAGTACTGAAAACTGCTGACAAGCCAAATTCTTATGCCCAAAAGACATGGCTACAGTCACTGATTAAAGCTCTAACATACTTAATATAGTGGGCCACAAGTGTCTTAATGGGACCCCACTGCCTTATTTTTGCTTTTGCAGCTAAGAAGCAAGTTTGAAACACTTACTAATTGTACAGTAAGACACCTACTGTACTGTACAGCTTACTGTGCTTTACTATCAAAAAGTTTTAGACCCACAATTTTGGAATCAGTACCTCAAGTATATGGGTAACACAGTCAGTAACCAGTAGCCATGTTTTCTGATTAGAGAAAAAATTACAAGAGGAAGAATGTTTCCATTACTGTAACACTGCTTGAAATATTGGTTAAGTAAACACTGGGGCAGACTCAACTATATTCACCAATGTATTTATTTATTTAATTTTCCAGCTTTATCTAAAAACCACATGCAGCCAGAGGAACCAGGAACAAAACTGTAAACAAAGCAAGGGAAGTCACCTATTCATTGAAAAGTCAAGTCTAACGTACACTTATAAGTTTTATCTATGTCATGTCAGTGTTAAGTATCGGTGCTAACGCTCATGTGAGAGGAATATGAACACAGGCAACACAACAAAACTGCATGACCAAAAACAAATTTGGTGTCATACTGTAAATCCAATACAGGTCAGAACCTTAGAATCATTATGCTAGCGTTAGTGACAATCAATAAAAAAAATCCCAAGGAAATGTTGCCTAGTAGGAGAGTATACAAAAGATTAACTGCCTAGATAATTTAGTGAGGCTCTTCATAGGGCAAGTACTGCACTTCTAGTACATATCAGGATTAATGCTTAGGAAAGTGGGAAGTGAGAAGATAGCACAGAAGGAATGAAAATTGACTGGAGCTGATCTTCATTGTTAAAAGTGATCAGCATAGATTGCTGTGTAGAAAAAATGAAATATTAGGTCCAGTAGCTCTGAGAGTCGAACACAAAAAAAGTTCTTCATTTGTCCTAAACTTCTAAAGATTAAGAATCTTTTAATACAAGTATAACATTAGTTATCAATATCAGATATCATATAGATTCAATCATAGAAAGATTCATTTCCATTCATCATTCATGACAAAAAAAAAATAAGGAAAGTGATGATTAAGTGGAAAAAAACCTATGAAAAATTTCACATTCTGTATTATGCCTGAATTGGGATATATACAAGTTTTTTTTTTACAGCCCTTAACAGAAGCTGCACTTGTGAATATCTTGCAAGAAGGACAGCCAGAGAGAATTGGCATCCAGACAGAGACAAACTTGGTCTAACTCCCTAGACTGCTGATTTCTCAGCTTTTTGACAGCTTCCCGAAGAAAGATCACACTGAAAAGTGCCAAGTGCGATGGCTGTAAAGGAAAAAAAAGTGCAACCTCAACACATTTTGCCAGAAGTCCAAAAGGCCTGCACTCAGCACAAGTGCCGCCAATTCTTTGCTTACAACAGAGCTGACAGCAGAGTGCATGATTCAACACAGGCCCCATTCTCAACATTCCTGGTTCAGCGCGCTATGCCATCAAACTAGTGTAAACACAATGACATCACCCATTCCAGCAGTAAAGGCAGCACTATCATAGAAAGAAGAAGAAAAAAACTTTTAAGAGATGAAAAAGAAAACAAGTTACAGGGGAGAATCAGAAGCTGAAGGAGGAGGTTTTTCCACATGTGTAGTAAAAAGTAGTATTGACACTATCTTGTTCTACACATATATGGCTCTGCTGTTCATACATTTCCAGAAACTTAGTTATTCTACAAATAACTTCCCAATTAGCTTCCTAATCTTACATTGACATTTTAGCTAGTGCTCTTAACTGGGCAAAAGAATGTAGAGAAAATGCTTGTCCTGTAAAATATCCAGAGAAATACCATCACTAGGGAATATTGGCTCCTCCAAATCAACATGACTTGCCTCAGGCAGTCTCCCAAATGTACCTAATGTTTCAGGTTGTGCTTTCTATCAGTGTACCTCTTACTCAGCAGAATGGAAATCAAAATTCTACTTTTCCTACCTATCTAGGAGACTGTCAGCCTCATACCATTCCTATAATTGAAACTCATTTTTATATCAAAACAAAGCTCCCTTAATATCTATGGATTTGTTTCTGAATAAATCACAGTTTGCTTCTCTGTGAACCACAAGTCACACAAGGAATTGCAATTCTGTAAATAGTCAATGCACATTGAGTTAGTCAAATAATTTCAGCACTTATGTCAATCTGGCCTATTTATTTGAGATAATAGAGAAATAGTGAGAGGCATTTCAGTTTTTAAAATATGTCCACCTAATTATCTTTTCCCTGTATTAGATATGACCGATTTATAATATCTTAACTATTCGTTTTTTTGTCAAAATCACAAAAAAATAATAATTTTATTTTAGAATCACAAGAAAAAAAATCTCGGTTGAAAAGACATCAGGCTAGCTCTTTTACCTGCAATACATTTACAGATAATTAATATGCCTTCACTATTCAAATTTATTTATACTCCCATTAATACCTAAGCATTGACAGACTGACAGAGGACAAACTGCCCTCTGTAGGTGAGAATGGAAGAGTTCTGCTCTGAGAATTTCCCAGAAGGGACTCAACAGAGAACCGGATGCACTTGTTGCACATCTGTGCTTTGGTATACAAATGAGCCACCCAGAACTGCATTTCTATGTCCTTTGCATTTCTGCAAAACAATATGCCAAGATTTTCCCCCCAGAGCTCTTCAAAACATTTGTTTGTCAAAGGGACAACATGAACTACAACAGAAGGAGCATTCCCACAAAGCTATGGTTTTTCAGGACCTACAATTTTACTATCCAAAACAAGAGTGTCAGTATCTGTGTGCACAGAGAGTATAAGGACACCCCAGCAGCTCTCTCATTCATTCCCCCGAAAGATTCCCAATGGCCCCATAAACCATTTTTACCAAGTTCATATTCACACTCTCTCCTACCTTTTTGTTCACTACAAATACACACAGCACTACCGTGATGCTAAGGGTCAGCAACTGTCACAAGGGCTTATAGACAAAATAGCTGAAAGAAAGGGGATCCGAGGTCAAGCCTGACTACCCTACAAAACGATGAATCAGCAGATTATCTGTTTGGGTTCCCCTTTTTCCTTAACCCTAGTTACCCCCATTCCTTTTTGTGTGTGTGTGTCTCTCTCTGTGTGTGTGTTATGTGTAGCATATACTTATGGGTGACCTCATGTTGATGAGTCAGCAGTGTCTGGACTCTCTGCAAACAGAAGGCTGCAGCCAGGAGATACAACGGGGTAATTCAGTCCACCCCATCCCTACACTCTGTGAAACAACACCCCCCTCCCCACGTTGCTCCTCAGCCCCACCCCAAAAACATTCGCCCCTTTCCTCCGTTCCCAGACACCTGATGAGTCAGCACGACAAGCCCTTTTCACACTCGCAGACATGGCTGCACGTCCTCGGAACCGCACACACACACACACACACGGAGACTTTCGGCGTGCGGGGAACCAGCTTACCTCCCTCCCCGGCTACTTTCCCAGATGGCGAGAGCGCACTCAAGGCTTAGGTAGTCCAAGAAGAAGCGGGGAAGGACCGGACTTCTTCTTCTTCTTCTTCTTCTTCCCACCCCACCTCCGCAGAAGGCAAACTCAAACCATCACGGCGATCCCGGGAAAAGGAGAAGAGCCGGGGAGCGACGGCATTTCTCTCTCCCGCGACCTGCCGCCGCGGGCAACAAGCACGGCCACCCACGCCGCAGACCCACTCCAGAAGGAAGCGGGCAGGGAGAGGGGGAGGGGGCAGGAGGGAAACCCACCCACCTGTCAGCCGCGGAAAAAGGAAGTCGGCGAGCGGAGACGGGAGAAACGAAGCTCGGCGGGTGAAAGACGGTCCCCGCCAGGCTCACTTCGCCCTCTCAGCGTCCGTGTCCCCCGCCCTGACACACGCACCCTCCGCCGAGCCCGCCGGAGCATTCCCGGGTGGTGGGAACAGCCGTGGGGGGGGGGAGAGAGAGAGAGAGAGAGAGAGAAGGAGACGCGATCGCGCTCCCGTCAGTCCAAAGCAGGAGGCGCTTTTTTTCCAAAAATAAACACCGCGGGGAGGAATGCAACTCCAGAAGCCGATCGTCCGGGGAAAGGAGCAGTCTTCCCTAAGGGATCCCCAAACTCCCCCCCCCCCCACACGCCCCCCACGCATTAATTCCCTCTTGTTTCTTCCTCCTCC
>JANHFT010010322.1:134478-154849 GCA_032467955.1 Pseudoxenodon macrops | reverse complement strand
TAGATTATATTTTATATATATTATATATTCCTGTGACCTTCCCTTTGGTATATTTTTCTCTACTACATTTCTGAGGAAAAAACTTTCTGAACTTGAAATTTGTTGGAAGAGAATATTATATATGCTCAGTGATGTATGCATGCACTATATAATCATCTAACTTTTTCTATGCTAATATAGATTCTAATAAGAGAGCAAAGAACCATATTGAATTTAGTTGCTATATAATTTAAAGTCTGAGAAACCTACTTAGTATAACATACGTAGTGTAACAAACATGAATTAAAACATGGACCCTGAGGAATAAAGCATTCAAAGCTACCTGCTGGAATAATGATGTCCCAGGCTGTTTTAAGTTTTTCTATCCTGCTTTAAAGTGAATTGCAAATGTTGGTTATGTTATTATTTGTATAATAGATTGAACAAAATCTTCACCCTTCAGTAGGACACATCTAATCTCTGTCATTCCTGCCTCAGAACACATTCAGGGAGTAAGAAAATGGAAAACAAATCCCTTTGGCTTGGAACTGTTGCCAACATGTGGAGAAAGCAGAACAAATGTGTTGACCAATAGAACTGGATGAACTGTTGACAGCAGCCCCAGCAGAAGGTATTCCCATATGCAGTTTAAAAAGACATGGAAAAGTTCTGGAAGCATCCATGCTGAGCCTTCAAAAAAATGTTCACCTTAGTACTTTCAACAATGGGTCCAGAGGAGTGATTTCATTGTATCCAAAAATGAAAGACAGTTGACTATTTTTTTAACGTTACCAAGATCATACCCAGGTAGATAACTAAGGCTTTGCAGAAGCTTGTACAGACAGTGCCACAACTTAAAACTGATTGTGTGTCCACGAACCCAGCTTGCAGAAAGTAAATGATGTAGAAACTGACTTCTGGTTTATACCGTAACCTAATGCCTCTTTATTATTGTTTCAATGAGTAATAAACATGATTTTAATTTTTTTAATCTAAGTTACTATTTTGCTATTTAATTAGTTTAATCCCCAAGTTTGAAAATGTCCCTTCCATTTTAAAATATTTTCCCCCTCATTCTGTCAATAAGACTTATCAGTTCAACATGAAATCCAACACTTAGCATGTGTCTCCTGATGAAACTGAAATGTTAGTACTTTTTTTTTTGTTGCTGGGAGAAAAAGACAAGAAATTAAAAAATATATTAATTTTACCATATTATATTGGAAAAAGACAAATGGGCATTATTAAAACCAACATGCATTTCTTTGTTATTTTTTCCTGTAATTCTTTTCCAGTTGTCCTTCATGCAAATATAATTAAATTTATTCAGCATTTCTGTGAATATTATACACTTAGCTGTCATAAACTTAGAATCATTGTTTTTCCTTTCATATTAACAGATGTAGAATTAGAAATCGGCATTTGAGCCTTCATCTTCAACCTTCTGCTCAGTGCAATAAGGCAAATCAAAGAACCTCACAAATGACTCGCCAGTATCTACTTGAATACAACACAGAGGGGTGCCAACTGCTTTCCTTTCTAATTAGCTCAACTTGTTGTACTGCAACTACCTTTAAACTTTCTTCACTTGATATTAAATCGGACTCAGAGTTCTCTACAGAACTCTGTGTTCTGCATTCTGATCCTTTTCTATTGGTATGTTTAAATTATGAATTTTCCTTAAATATCAATGTGGATATGTTTCCATTTATTGTATGTGCAGAACAGAGGTGGGTTCCTACCAGTTCAGACTGGTTCTACCGAGTAGGTAGTAGGCCGCTGGTGACATCACGGAGCTAGTTCTGCTCCATGGGTGCTGGCATCAATCGATTTTTTTCTGGGAAAAAATGTTTTTTGAATGTTTTTTGGCTTTTTTTTCTCCTGCCATGCACAGAAGCCGAGTTTCTGGCACTGTGCATGCGTCTTCGTCTTGTTTTCATCCTTTTTTAAAATTTTATTTGGGGGGTTTTCTACTGCGCATGTGCGTGCCCACGAGGCGCACCCACGAGGCACGGTAGGCAGCAAACTAGCAGCGAGGTAAGTTAGAACCCACCCCTGCTGCAGAATGATTGGGTCCTTAGCAATCTTTAGTAGTAATAAGTGACTAAAAATTATACATATTATGGCTAATTATATATATATACAGTATCTATTATTCCATGTTTATTCATGCACAAAAGGCTGTCATAATGATTCCTCTGATGGGAATTAACTGCATTAATTTGTACCCTAATAAGAAAATAATTGTTTATGAATTTGCTTTTTTAACCTATTTATTCTGAAATGTCTATGTCCCATTTTCTATTCATAATGGCACATCAAACCGTGAACAGGGAAATTTCATAGATATAAAAGATTTTGTTACAAAATACTACTGTACAACTGGGAGAGGGAGGCAGGTCAAAGTTAACTAGGCCCTGATGCTTGGTGGGCGGTGAGGCTTCTATGGGCCTTTTGCCACTTTGTGCTGTAAATGCTGTTTTCTGCAGCTAGTATAGTTGTATCCCAAATCAGCACTGGAATTCTTTCCCACTGGCCCTGAAACCAGCCCATTGGAGGCCAGTGGTACTGGACTTGAAAAATTATGCATGGTGGCTACCTAAGGAAATATTTTGCCAGTGTTCATTTCATGCGTCTTACCAAAAGAGCCACCTGACTTCATATCAGGTGTTAATTTCAATGAACAATTCTTGAAAAGACAGACAGAACTAGTAGATAATATCTCTGCCTCTTTGTCAATGCACCAACCTTAAACTTATAAACAAAAAATTCATACTATAAAATAGAGTATTTAATTGTAGTATATACCTGATTTGTTAATACACATATTGGAATGTGAATTTAATAACAATCAGATTTATAGTGGAAGTGGAATCCAACTATGAGTTGAATGAGTACTCCTATTCCAAATAGAGGAGGATTCAGATAACTGCAATTTTTTTATAACATTTGTAAGTGAGAATATGTTTAATAAATTTGGAATTGTGGGAAAAAATGCTTTAGGATTTCTATATCATTGAGGGACTTTACCTCTTATGTCTTCAAACTAGCATGCACATTTCCATAGTTTTCAGTACAAGACACATTTGTACTAGGTATCTGGTTATTCATTTATCAGGAATTCCATCATCAATATTTTAAAGATTACTGTGTTTTCTTCTATTATCTTGCACAGAAAAAGCAATTTCCTCTTCTTGTCATAAAAGTTTTCCAAGATATTGCAGATAACCAACCTTGAAAAAAGGCCTATTTAACCTTTTGTTTACTTCTTCTGTTATAAATAGCAATGGTATTTAGACTTATATGCCACTTCATAGTGCTTTACAGCCCTCTCTAAGCGGTTTACAGAGTCAGCATGTTGCCCCCAGCAATCTAGGTCCTCATTTTACCGACCTCGGAAGGATGGAAGGCTGAGTCAACCTTGAACCAGTCAGGATTGAACTGTTGGCAGTTGGCAGAATTAGCCTGCAATACTGCATTCTAACCACTGCGCAACCATGGCTGACCACAAAGTCTTTCCTTACCTAACCATGGCAGAAACATGTCTCAGCAGCCTGTGTTTGCAGCTTATCTTCATGACATTGCCTCCATCTGATCTTATCCTCCTCTTAATCACCCAAATTATACTTAACTATTCCAGTTTCAAAGCACTGTTTTTCTTCTTATCCCAATACATCTAAGCACATTTTACAATGCAATGGTGCATTGATAAATGATCTGCCCAAAATATAATTTTTCTATTAATCATTAGGAAGCCAAAATATACTGGCTAGCCTACACTTCTATATTTATATTCATGATAAATAGTCAGACTTCCTTAACTCTGCCTTCCCTGAAGAAAAAAAATAACTTCTTAAAGTCACTAGGTCAGCTTACAGTTGAGTGTGAATCCAGTTTCAAGTCTGGTTAGTAATTGAAAATATAGTTTAAAAGGATCCATAATAGCACTTGTATGGGACTTTATAATCTTTAAACTTTCCCAGAGCCATTACCTAAAGAAGTCATTATTTTATTCAGATTTGAATGACATCCATCTAAAGTGATCTCCACTTAAAGCTAAACTTGAACTTTTCTTTTTAATAGCAGAAATGGAACATAACTTTTTTGCCCTCTGTCATAATTAAACTCAATGTGTCGGACATGAGCATTTTCCATTTAGTCCTAGTTTGTGAATTTTATTCAGCTACAAGATAATTATCCAGCCAAAATTATTCTATGACTTTTCATGGTTGAGTGTAAGATAGAATCCAGGTGTTTCTGATCCTAGTCCAATGTTTCCAATATATCATTGAAAATGCTGGCTTAGTATACACTATAATGAATTATTAAATTAACTAGACTGTTACAATGTTTTCTAATTTTTCCAGCCATTTGAAATATGGGATATATGATGACAAGAGAAAGCAGATCTAATTTGTAAGAAAATATATTATTCAGAAACAGCTATAAAATCATAAACCTTAGTAATGAATAATCAATCTTTGAAATCCATATGGCTTTTACTGTCACAATGTATTTTGTTTAGTGATAAGGTAAGATAAAATTTCATAGTCTTTCTTTAAATAGTCCCTGATCCCTGCTTCAAGTTTGATGTATATTCTACAGAGAGATAATTTCCATGTACCAAAATAGCAGAGTATAGATACCATTCAGAGCCTTATTTTATAAATTTGCTTTTGCTCTGGTCCTGTGCAAAACCCTCTGCACTATTGACAAGTTGTCTTCATTTTTAAGAGAAGGAGCTGTATATCTATATATCTGTATCACACTGTGTGTGTGTGTGTGTGTGTGTGTGTATGTGTACAGGTTTAAAGAAATGTGAATTATATATACACTACACTGATAGACTCCATATATTCTTCCTACAATGCCCCTGAGCATGAACACCTGGATAGCTCCTAGGGCTAACTTACTATAGAGCATCTAAAGTGTAAAGATTTGTAATTTCCCAAGAGATGGCTTTATCTCTGTAGAATAAGATCTGGCTATATAGATGTGTTTATTTCCAATAAGGATGAAACCAGTTACATACTGCCTTCTGGTGATCAAAATATTTCTGTGCTTCGTGTAAACATGATGTCAAGTCCCAAAACTGAGAATGATGGTGATTCTTCCAAGCTGAATTCTTTATTGTTTCCACACCTATAGACAGAATCTTGCTAGACTAAACACTTGATTAACAGAATCTCATATCCTCTGAGAACTATTTAGAAGGGGCTGTCTTCACTCTCTTTCTCTCTTATGTCTCTGGAATGCATCTCCTCCCTCCTGGGAATCCAGTTTACTGCATTTCATCACACAGGGTAGATACCAAATAATCTTTATTATAGTGAACAACTTCAGAATTATTTTTCATACTTGATCTTAGTGAAAAGATTGAAACATAAAATGCTAATTCCTGTTCGCTATAGTTCTTTCTTCAACAGAAATATTTATTTCAGTACTTTCAATAAATCCTAAAGCTAAAAATAACCCCTTAACGAATGTAAGATTCACTCTCAATGAACACCTCCTGCATGAGGACCAACAAGCCAGGCAAAACAGACACAAAGAGTGTCTTTGAAGGGAGTGTCTGCATTCCCTTCAAAGAGTTGGCTCTGCATGGCATGACTCTACAGCACCACCTTCTGCAACTGGCAAAACAGTTCAAGACTGTTCATGGAAGTCCAAAATTAGGTAATAAATTGAGGGATCCAGCCCAATTTAATGAATATCTGTTGATGATACCAAACTACTAGGAATCCAATTAGAGGAAGTTATTATTATTTGGAGAATAGTAATAGTATCAGCAATAGTTCTCAATTGAAGGTTAAATATAATTGACATTTTGCATGCATTTCCTGATTTATAAAGCCTAAAGTTATTCTTAATATTATGGTAAAGGAATAAAATACTCAGATTAAACATGGTTGTTCTATAACAATGGTGTCAAACTCAAGGCCCAGGAGCCAGATCTGGTCCTCTGGGTGCTTAGACCTGGCCCGCAAGGCTTCCCAGGAAATAGCGAAGGACTGGCCTGTGATGCCTCTGCCAGCAAAAATGGAGCACAGGAGGGCCACATATGATCCTTCCAAGCTCTGTTTTCACTGGCAGAGGGTTGCAAGAGGCTATAGCAGCCAAAAATGGAGCTCGGGAGCCTGTTTTTGCTGGCAGACTGCTCGGGCCACAATAGGCAGAGTGTTCGCGCCACCACAGAGTGCTTGGGTGACATCAAGCTGGCCACGGCCACCCTGGCCACGGCCAAGGTCAAATATAACCCTGATGAGGCCCTCAATGAAATTGAGTTTGACACCCCTGTTCTCTAAGGACAATGTCCTTTGGAAGTAGCAGTAATAAGTGGCTTGTCATCAAATATCTCCCAAATCTCTTCCCATCATATCTTTTGGACATCTTTTATTTCCTTTAAAACTAAAATAATTACACTAAACAAATAAACAAAATTTTAATCCATAATGTTTGTAAAGTGAAATCACATACCACAAACTAATTATTCTAATTTGATTAAACCTAAAGAAACCATTTTGCTCCTTTAGCACTTAACCAATGCAATCGATTGATATAGTAACTCTAGTGTTTGAAGGGAGAGATTAACAGCAGTTAGTAGTTCAAATGGTTTAAGACTTCAGAATATTTTAGGAGCAGCAAAACATGTCAGTGAAATCATCTTGCCTTTTTCAACCTGTCTTAGTATCATTACAATATCCTTTTTACCACTTGAAGTGTTTCAAGTTCAAGTAGAAGCAGTAGTGATACTGGATCACTGATGGAGTTGCAATACCCTTTAAACTACACTATGTCAAAATGAGAACAGAATAGAACAAGCAACAGTTATCTAAAGTCTATCTAGACAGACTTGCAGTGTGGGCTTACAATAGCATTAAACTGGTTCTGAAAGAGTACCAGAAGTTCTTGCTTTACAATTACTTGTTTAGCAATCATTCAAAGTTCTGAATGAGTGATCCTCATACTTTCATTGGCCACAGCATTCCATGGTTATGCGATTGCCATTTATGACTTCCTTTGCCAGTATCCAAGCAGCAAAGTTAATTGTTTCACTGCATTGTTATTCAGGGGAATTTAAATGTACTCTATTTAGGGTAAAAAAAATGAAATAGGCAAGCTTTGTGGCTGGTGAACACATATGAATGTTGTTGTCCCAAATGACGGAGATGATAATTGTCACATAACTTCCCTTACCCAAAAGACAACCTGGGTCCCCCCCCCCCACGGGTTCTCCTCCTAGCTCTCCAAATTGTTCTCCAAACTGCCTTCAGTCTTTTCTTTAGGCCAAATCCCTCAATGAGCTTTAATTAGTTCACTAGATCCAGTTTGAAGATGTACTTTGATTTTGATAAGGACTTAATAAAATTGGAAACATTTTGAACTTATCTATGTTCCTACCAGACAGAACTTTTGAATGCTTTGATTGTGTGAAATTAAAAAGGGTGAATGAAAAGAAATGGAAAAGAACTGAAAACTATTGCAGAAAAAGAAATTTGTTTTTTTTTAAATGTTAAGTGAGCCCGAACACATTTTTTTTCTTAAATGTCCAAACTTTATACACTTTGATTATTTCACATTCATACATATTTTAGTTGAAAAGTTAGAACTAGGTGCCAAATATTTTTTTCAATAGATTTTTTTTTAAAAAGACAGCCAGACCCTGTGTATAACAAGATAAAGCTTACTGTGAGAAGAATTAAATGATTTTTGTTTGTTTGATTTGTTTTGTGCAGGTAGTAAAGCATTTTTAAAATACAATGATGGGGTTTAAGATAACATCTTCTTCTTTTTTAGGTAATAGGAACATTTCCAAATAAAGCATTTACCCATCATCAAATTAAAATTCATTTAATTTTCCAAGAATGTCTGTAGAGATTATGTGAGATCTGGAGAGGGCCTTGAAAATAAAACAGCACTGTAGGCTGAGACGTTGCTTTACTCCACACTACCCTATTTAAGTAGTTTTAATTAAAATAATCCTTGAAGAAATTAAAAGCAAAAAGCTAATTAGTCACAAGCAACCTTCGTCATTATGGTATTTTTGTTTCTGGTTTTATGCTGTTTTTTGGGCACATCTTTAAAGCCTAGTGTTTATTTGCTACACATAGTAGTGATGTATGTGTTCCAAAGTAAGCTCCCATATCAATATCCTGAGTTGAATAAAAGTTTGTTGTACAATATATCCAAATTAAAAATATTTATTGTCTTGTATAGCAACTTAGACATTTTTTAAGCTTCAAGTCCATTTATTAGCTGTCATAACGCTGGGATTCCCTCCCTCTTGCCCCCAAATGAGATATTTTCTGCAAATGAGATCTTTACTTAGGAATACTTGTTGCTTTCTCCCACAGAATCAGGATTCTGATCAACTGTGATCGGATTACATATTTAAGGAGAAGGGCACAACCACTTTCCAGAAAGTGATTGGGAGCATCCTGAGCACTAACAAAGACCCGACTACAATACCTTAAAGTCTATGTGCAATTTCCGGAGATATACAGCTTCTTCAGAAGACATATCTGAAATCCAAGGAAACTATGAAGTTGCTAGAATGCCAGAGACAGAATTTGCCAAAATTTGTGTGCACACCAGTTCTTTTTGGAGATTGAATCCAAAATATTACAGATCATTTGAAAAAGTGTGAGGTGAAAGGATTAATTAAACTCTACTCATGTATTTAAGTACATATGCTGTTTCATGCATAATGAATGTGACCCATGAGGTTTTAGTGGCCTGGCATGGTTGCTCTCCTGCTGATATGAGTCGGCAAATAGGGAAAGAAAGGGGGAGAACAGCTTAATTATAGCCTTGTAGGGCAGATGTTCTATTGTGAGGTCTGATGAACTGACCTGACTCTATCAGGGCTGATGTTGAGATAGCAAACCAATTAATCCAACCTCAAAATAATGTTAGGGCCTAGAGTCCTCAGAGGACATACACTTCATCAGTTGTGAAGGGACATTCATAAATCAGATTAAAAATTGAAGAGAAAACAGAGGAGAGGAGAGGAGAGGAGAAGAAAGGAGAGGAGAGGAGAGGAAAAGAGAAGAGAGGAGAGACGTTTGTACAGAACAGAGTGAATGAAGTGACTGCAGATAAAAAATAGAAAAAGAACTGTTGTGAAGCAATTGTTAGTTTCTAGTCAGAAAGGAACAAAAAAGTCTAGGGACGGCTTACCAGGAAGAAGTGAAGACCCAGAGGGAGAAGAGTTCTAAAGATCAAAAGGAAGACCTTGGCTGGCTTCAGACTGTAGCTTCACTCAATATCCAAGAGTGAAGATGGGGATCAGCTATCAATGGTGAAGCCCTGATAATGGGAAAGGACTAGGCAGAAGATCCAGAGTGAGGTTCTTCCACCAATAGAGAAGCAGCAGATGTTCAGCTGAACAGATCCAGGAAAAGGGTAAGTCATTATTATTATTATTAGAGTAAAATTTCAGCCCATTCTTTCTTTTCATTCTGTATCTTGTTAATCTCCCAAATGGGGGAGGGAATTGGTATAAAAAAGAAACAAAAACAAAGCAGCTAGCAGAAGAGTCAAAGGGAAATATAGTCTCTAGGACAAAGATTGACAACAGGTAAAAACCAGAACTTTGTTATACATACTTATTCTAAATAATCTCCCTATAAATAATTAAAAAGCATAAAAGCCTGCACTGTCATATTTTTCCGGCTCAGCTGCTTCTATTGTGGAGTGAAATAAACCCCAGTTTAAGAAGAGCCCACACACATGGAGACACTCAGATCTCAGTTTTCAACTTTCAATTCAGAAATATATTTGTTTTACCAAAAGCTAAAAAATATATGATCTCACACCAAGTGCAAATAACTATTATTAAAATAAAATACAAACAGATTTAATGTAAATATCAATACTAAAGCACATTCAACAATGCATTCAGTGATAGAATATAGAATATCAGAGTTGGAAGGGACCTTGGGAGTGTTCTAATCCAACCCCCTGCCTAGGCAGGAAACCCTACACCACTTCAGACAAGTGGTTATCTAACATCTTCTTAAAAACCTCTAGTGCTGGAGCATTTACGACTTCTGGAGGCAAGTTGTTCCACTGATTAATTGTTCTAATAATAATAACTTACTAAATGTATACTAATATAGAACATATGTTTATTTATTCAGGTTGATAAGAATTTATTAATTCATAATAATTTAGCAGTTCATGCTAATTTATCCAGATTAAGAATAATAATTTCTGATAGTTTACCCAGTGCAATAATTTATCTAGGATAATAATCATGATTTATGAGAATATATAACTTATCCAGGATAATGACAAGGTAATGTATTAAATTATGGTAATTTATCCAGAATAATGAGAATTTATAATAATTATGTCATGGTAATTTATTAATTTATGTCTTTCTAATTCATGATAGTTCATCTGGGTAATACTCATAATGTATAATAATTTATCCAGGGCAGTAATAATTTATAATATATTAATTCATAATTTATTGGATAATACACACAGTTCATGCTATCTAGTATAATGTTCATAATTTATTACAATTTATGCTAATTTAGAATAATTTATGCTATTATATTCAGGTTGATAAGCATAATTTATTAATGCCAATTCATGCAGGGTAATAACCAGCTTACTTACAAAGCTATTTACTAGATCATCAACCGGAAATACAACGTTTTCTGTTCTTTCTATATAAGCAAAGCAATTATATTTATTGCACTATCACCACCCAAGAAGTTTGTTCTTCAGAAATGTCTGCTAGCTGCCCGTCCCTTGCACATCTCTAGGCCCAAGAAAACTAATATAGATGAGTGCTGATTCTCACCTTTTCAATTGAGTTGATCGTAACACCAGCAGCACACGAGACTACAATATGTCGATCTTCTATGTCTGAGCCAATTTCATCCAAGATAAAGGGAATTATGGGAGGTTTCACAGCCAGAAACAGGACATCACTGTTTTTAACTGTCTCCTTGTTGCTTATGGTGAAATTTACACCCATTTTCTGGAATTAAGAAGTTGCATAGCAATTGATGAAGCACCTCTTTCTTTGTGCTGAGATTATAATAAAGACAGTTGGATTAAGCATGAAACAAGACACACATTTATTTTCCTAGAACTACAAAGGTAAAATAAACTTGATAGATCAAAGCCAAAACAATCTTGATTTTACATGGGCAAAAAAAATGAGGCAAATGTAGAGATTCAACTGTTTTGACTACTCAGTTTGGGATGAGGTTTTTTGATCAAAATAACTGCACCAGCTTGCAGACAAACTGAGATAGAGAGGAACTTATTGCGAAGAATCATATTTCTGTTTGGAACATGTTCAGTATCTAGATGTCTATTCAATTTTAACACTTATGGTAGTGCTGTTTTACCATGTGCTATGATGACTCTAGTACAGGTTGTCCTCGACTTACAACAGTTCATTTAGTGACCATTCAAAGTTACAACAGCACTGAAAAAAGCGACTTATGACCATTTTTCAGAGTTACAATTTTGTAGCATCTCCATAATCACGTGATCAAAATTCAGACGCTTAGCAACTGGTTCTTACTTATGACCATTGCTGTGTCCCAAGATCATGTGATCACCTTTTGCAACCTTTCGACAAGCAAAGTCAATGGCGAAGACAGATTTACTTAACAACTGAGTTATTATCAAATGTGGTGATTTACTTAACAATGGTGACAAGAAAATTGTAAAATGGGGCAAAACTCACTTAACAAAGTTTCACTTAACAATAGAAAATTTGGGCTCAATTGTGGTCGTAAGCTGCATTTATATATGAAAATTTTATAAATACATTTTATAATCAAAACCACAACCTCAGACATTCTGCAGTTTAAGAACAGGTCTGGTCTCAACTAGACTCTAAGAATATGATGCTCCTGAAGATATAAACTAAGGACCAAACAATGCATTATGAACACAAATGTAACACGTAATTTCAGGGTGGGTTTTAACCTCGCTGCTGGTTTGCTTTCTCCTGAGCCACGTGGCCGCACCACGCTTCACATGCGCATGCATAGTGCAAAAACATTACAAAAAATCCCCCCAAAAAAGATGGTTCCATCCATGGACCAGAACCAGTTCCGTGATGTCACCAGCGGCTTACTACCTACTCTATAGAACCGGTCCCAATCGGTAGGAACCCACCTCTGACGTAATTCCTTTAGCAATGCCACCATAAGTAATGATAACTGACAGAAGCAAGGTAGTGATTGAATATATCAAATCTTCTCCATACGTTTTAAAATATCTATTTGCAACAGAAAAAATAAATTAAAAAGGATTATATCTTCCTCGCAACAAGTATTTCCATAGTAGTATCTCATCCTAACGTTATTTTTCAAGGAAAAAAAAAACCCAACTATCAAAGTATAGGTAGGCCTTGAGAAGCAACTGTAATGGAGTCTGCCCATTATGGTCATATGTCATGGCAGTCTTTAGGTGAAAGGTGTCACCTAACAACCCTCCCAAAAAAAGAACATGTGGGTTGTTAAGTGGAATGTGGGGTGCCTCCTTGGTCAGGGAGGCTCTTGGAGGCCTCGTATAGGCCCAAGCCTGGCTGCCGTGCCACTCCCAAGGCCTACATTGATGGCCTGAGCTCCATTTCCCATGCCTTAGGTCCTCCCATGCCTCTTCCCCATTCCCACCAGGTCCTCCCAGACTTTAGATCCAATTCCCACCCCACCTACCAGGCAAAATAACCTTCTTCTCACTTCCCTTTTGAAGAGCTGTGAGGCCTTTCAGAGTGCTGTTATGACTTCCTTTTTTGTGTGGCCACATGTCACAGTTCCAAAAGTGGCTGCCATTTTGTCCCACCAACAAAATGGCAGTGGCATTCAGGCCACTGCCACACATCTGGGTGACAAATTGCTTCATTTTGCTACCTTAACCAAACTCTGCACAGTGCTGCAGAAGCTTTCTGCAACATTCAGAAGCTTCTGTGGCATTGTGCTGCAGACCTATCTTAAGGCAGCAAAATGAAGCATTTTCTCTGGTGGCCGTCATTTTGTCCTTCCCATAAATGGGCGAGACAAAATGGCATCCACATTTAGATCACCGTTGCCTGGCCCAGGGACACATAGTCTGCTTGTCTTCCACAACATGAGGTACGGAGACCTTCAAAATATAAGTATGGGGCATGATGGGAGGAGGCCAAAGTGCTATAGGGTTTCAACAGGTGGGGATGGGGGGACTGCAGGCCTGCTGCAGCCATCGTGACTTTGAAATGGGGTCATATGTGTGTTTAGGTAGTCTGTCATAATTTCAAATATCCATTAAATTGCCCGTTGTACTTTGAGGATCCCCTGTGTATGCTTTTCTGAGTAACATGTAGCCCTACTTTTCTCTCTCAATTTTTCTTCTTTATGTGTGAAATGTATCCCAATTCTAGAACAGTAACAGAAAAAGTTCTGACTGGGAAGTTTAGTTCCTGTAGATATAATATCGGAGCTTAAGAAGCCTAAACTATCTCAGTACGTGGATGAAGCATGAAATGCCCAAGTTCTTATTGGAACTAGAAGCCAGTATTCTTAATTACCGCTAGAAGTATGCTGCTCCCTGTTGTTGCTATCACATCCACTGGATCCCTCTGCTAGTAGTCAGAGTTTTAAAAAAAAGCTGTACGCTCTGCGGTTGGTGACTATGATGTATAAACTAGGAGTTCTACTTTATTCATCTTGGAACAAGCCAGACTGGTGCCATAATTTTGTTCTTGGCATCAGAACATGGGTTGTTCCAAGATGAACCAGCAAGATTCCTGTCAAGCTATATAAGGAAATCAAACCAAAAAACACCTGATTTGTTACTTGGATTCACTACCAGGAGTCATCAGTGACGTCATGCATGAAGAGTTCAGTATGCAAACACAGTATACAAACACAGCTACCAAGAGTTTTATGAGAGCAGAAAAGAGGCATTTTTAATATTTCAAATGCTGTAACCTACCCTCAAACCTGATACTGTTAGGAGATCAGTGTCTGGTGAGCTTGCTGTTATCTTGTGGGCAGCCAAAACCCCTAGAAAAATAAATATTATGTTTCATTTTGCTATAGACTCCTACATGTTATTCAAGTGATTATTCTTATCAGAGACAGAGTTAGTGTTTTACAGCCCCACTTAGATGAGCTCCTCCAGTGGTGAGAGAGTTCAGATGCAAAGTCCCACCAGGCTGAGAGAAAAGGAAGAGGAGGGTCACTCAGCCATTTCTTCCATGTTATAGCAAAAATGTAGGCCATGTGAGGAGTTCCCTCCTCTATTTAAAGTATCATTTTCTCTCCCTCCTGCTTGACCACCTGACTCATAGGGAACTCATCTCCCCTCCCTGGTTGCATGAAACCCTATTTCTTTTTATCATAACTAATTAAATCTAGATGACCACTAGAGGACACTAAAGGATCTTTTTTCAGTATTTCTTTACTGCCATCTAGCTCCATTAAATTTTTGCTAGTCCTACAACCAGGTTTGTTGGAGCCTGGCATAACCTGCTCTGCCTGCCTCCTCTGTTTTCATGATATTCTTGCCACTATCATTGCGTCTCTTCTCAATACACCCATTTTGTTTTTCAGTCTCTTATCCAATTTGTTTTTACTACCTCTTATCCAATTGTAGATTTTCAAAAAAAAGATTAAGTGAAGAGATACTGAAATTTATTGATCTATTTTTTAAAGTAAAGGAACATTCAAAACTAAGATACTATATATAAGCAGGCAAAGGTCATGTAGAACTACACCCTTGAGAACTTTGTTTTTTAATCTATGGAAAGTTCTGTGCTGCCTTTTGCAATGTTTGCAGTTTCATGACCAGTAAGCCACTCTTCTAGCCTGTAATTATACTATTTCGTAAGAAGTAAAAAAAACAAAAACCTCCTAGAAATTAGGAGGGGCTTCTAGGGTTCTGGTTGCTGTCATATGAGTATTTAAATGCACCTCGGATTCTGCTAAAAAATTAGCATACAAAATTAGCTTGTATCTCATGAACAGTTTCCCAACAATACTGTAACAAGTTAATCTGGAGAGAGTTGTAATATAGTAACATGAATTCCAAAATACAAAAGGGGATTAGTTTCAAACTTGTATCTAACTCTACTGTATTCCAACAAAAGTAGCACTATGACTTCATTACAAAAAGCTCATTACATAAATACAAAGTATGCATGAATCAAGGAAAAAAATAAAAACCTGAGAGACAAATAGATAGATACAAGTGACCAGGATAAAAATTTAGTACCATTTCTAATGTTTCAGAAATATCACATTCAAGTTATTACATGTACATTACTTGATTAAACCATGGTTAATTAAATAACACAATTAGCTTCGTCTGCACAGTATGCTAAACCAAAAGCAAACAAACCACATGGCCTCTAATATACTGTGCAATTGTGTAAGAAAGTTGCAGAATTAAATATAACACTGATCTATCAGTGAGTTTATTGTAAATCAGTTCCAATGTCTTGCACTTGCCTACCTGCTGCCGTGAAGCCCTTCGCTAAGGAAAAGGCGAGCTGCCCCGCACCGATGAATCCCACACTCATGGTAACAAGTTTCTAGAAGTGACCTAATGGACCCCTGGTATAAAAAGAAATTGAGAATATCATCTAAACGTGCCGGTGATAGTAATATAATTCTTGCAAATTACAGGAACGGTCTTCAGGTTTTGCACTGGATTTAGAGAATGGGTAGATTCAAGTATCTGGGACAAAAAAAAAGTCTAGAAGGGCTACTGCAAGACTCCTAACACACACCCTCAACTTGACATCACAGCTCCTTTAATCTTTTTCCTTTCTTTGAGCCGGCTCCACCTCCCACCTGCTGCTCTGCTTTTCTTCCTGCCCATCCTACGGTCCCTGTCCCTTGAACGCAATCTTCCATTTCCTTTGCATCGTTGATCGATCCTCTCCATCCTCTTCAGTTCTCCCCTGACCCAGCCTCACACACACACACCCCATACTATGGAGCCCACTTACCCCCTACCTGATACTCCCACGTGGCTCGTTGAGAATCGAAGGGGGGGGCAAGAGAAGCCGTGGCAAAGCACAGGACAAAGATAATTCCTCAGCCAATCCGAATGAGCGGGTGTGGTCTCCTTGCCTTCTCCTTCAAATCAGCTGCTGAGCAAGCGCATCGCCTGCTAGCTATTGGAGTAAGCTTTGTTTGCAGTTGCATCAGTCAACCTTCCACGGAGGCCGCGAAGGACTGATTTCTTCGAGCGATGCTCAGGATTTGTTTTTTGCCGGCAATGGCTGCTACGTCCTGGGCGTTTCCATGATGAGTACAATACAATACGGGTTCACGATTGCGCTGCCACCTGGGAATTGTAGTCTTAGGTGAAAAAAAAAACTTTGAAAAAAATAGGTGATAGAAAAATAGCGCTACCTTTAAAGTGTTTGCAATGAAATTTTCATCGTTTGATCCAGCAGCAGTATTTTCTAACTGCAATGGTGCTAATTCAACTTTAGGGAGGGGTGGGATTTCCAGTGAGGTATTTTTAATACTCTTCTTGGGTATGTGCAGCATCTTGAAAATGGGAAAAGGAATTTCCAACTCTCATATAAAGTGAGTTCATTACAGAAGATGAGTGATCTGAAATAATCATTCATGGGTTTCTTGCCACCTGTGCTAAATTGTTTAGTCTCTTGATCATTTAGGTCTATTCTCTATTCTTCTCCCTTCTCAGCATCCTCAATCTCTCTTTATAAATATAATTTTTATTAAGATTTTAATTACAGTAGTAAAAACTAACACAAACAAAACAAAATAGGAAAGAAAGGATAGAAAATGCAGGGGAAAGGGAAAGCCAAAAGGGGTTACCCTGTGGTAAGATAGGTAGCCAATAAATTAGCTAAACAAATAAAAATATAATTAAGAAAAAAAACAAGTATATAAAGAAGTTTACTCATGAGTTCTTTGCCGCAGTTGTCAGCTCCACTTTCACAGAGCCATCTTCAGTTCGCAATATCTCTACGGAACTCCACTAATTCAGCTTTGTAAATACTTCTTGGTCTCACATTAGCCCTAAATATAGTCTCTCTCTCTTACACACACATTCTTTTTACGACCCTGTAGTCCTTTCCTTCAGGGTGGGGTCGAAGGAACTATATGGAACTGAGCGTTTACTGGCCAGATGCCTTTCTTGACGCCTACGTGAAGATGCCTTACAGCTTTGTGATATTTTCTCTTTGCATCCTGATATAAGGTAAAGGTAAAGGTTTCCCTCACACATATGTGCTAGTCGTTCCTGACTCTTGGGGGTGGTGCTCATCTCCATTACAAAGCCGAAGAGCCAGCACTGTCCGAAGATGTCTCTGTGGTCATGTGGCCGGCATGACTAAATGCCAAAAGCGCAGGGAAAACTGTTATCTTCTCACCAAAGGTGATCCTTATTTTTCTACTTCCATTTTTACATGCTTTTGAACTGCTAGGTTGGCAGAAGCTGGGACAAGTAACTCGAGCTCATTCCGTTATGCAGCACTAGGGATTCGAACCGCCAAACTGCCGACCTTTCTGATCGGCAAGCTCAGCGTCTTAGCCACTGAGGCACCGCATCATGATATAGATTGATGTTATGGCATAACAGAAAGTTACTTTTTTGCCTTTGCCTTGTCTGCTGATATTACTATTGTTTTCTATTTTTATTGTTTCCCTTAATGCTATTTTTTGTCCCTTTTTCTTTATTTTTGTGGAATGCTAACTATTTAAAAAGTTTTCCTAAGTTCCAGGCAGGACTCCCCGTGTATTCCCAATTGCATCATGAATATACATTTCCTAAATAGAAGTTTTAAATAAAGAAATTGCTTTTTAAAAAGGATGGTATAGATCTCATGCTTAATCAGGGGATTGAACTGGAAGATCCCCAAGATCCTTTTCAACTGTATTATTCTATGTTCCAGAAGATTATAGTTAATATAAGATACAACAATTTGACAACAATTTGATTGAATGGTTAAAAATGCTAATAAGCTGGAAGTAGCCAGCTTTCCAATTTACTAACATTACTAATGTTTGCCTTCAGTGTGTGGTGTGTGTGAAGCACCAAAAGGTGATATCAGTTTGCCACCTTTTGGTTCTTCATCCAACTTTCTACGTATATCACCTGATTTTTTTCCATTGTGACTTTATAAGATGATGGCTTCGTTGCCAATAAGTAGCTCTCAACTCATAGCATCTCTAGTGCATCTTCAAAATTCCAAATGGGCCAACTAGCCAAAAGTCTCTTTCCCTAAACTATGCCAGATTCAAACCAGTGAGGGCAAAACCAAACCAGATTCCTCCTTTCTTCTCTTCCTGTTACCTGTCTGTTTGCTGAGAATTTTTATGCAGGATCTCCAGGGCTGCAGAATTCCCATATTCTCACCATTCCTGACTTGTCTCTTGGAATTGCTCATTGTGATATTTCTGGAGCATCCATGGTCACAAAGTCGACTGCCTGTTGAGTTGTTTCTATATTGGTATGATAGGCAAGTCACTATCCTGGTTTACATTACTAGAACGATGTAGGAAGTACGAAGAATAGCAGTAGCGCCATTAAAGAAATTATGAACCTGAAATTCTCTAAAGAAAAGTTGCCCTGGAAAGGAGTACTGTACATAATAATTGCCAGTTAAGTCTTGTTCCTGCCTATTAGCATATTTGTTTTTACAAGGGTAGAGCTGAGCTATACTTCTGTTTAAAAGTATTGACAGAAGGCTAAATCCACATACAGTACATAAAAACTTATCCTCTTTCTCCCAGCCCACACTAAGGGAACTGACTGGAAGACTACGTAACCATGACAGTGGAACTGTCATCAATTCATGCTAGTTATCAAGTACCCAAATGTTGTTCATGGGATCATGGGATGCTACAAAGGTCATGTGTGAAAAACAGTCACAAGTCACTTTTTTCACAGCTGTTGTAACTTTGAATGGTCACTAAATGAATGGTTGTAAGTTGAGAACTACCTGTATATTAAATTGTATTCAAGTAAGAAATATTCAAAGACAATTTGTGAAAATCTTTCCCCTTAATACTATGGCTACAATATGTAAACTACAAAAGCATTTAACTGGTTTTCATCCAGAGGTTATATGGATTTCTGCAAATGTGATATATCCATCATTGTCAATTTCATGGAAATGATTTTCAGAACTTATATAATACAGTATAAGTCATATCAGCTGTAAGTGTCTTCATGTATGTTATTGAATATGTTCATGATAAAATCAAGCTCTCTTGGTTCATTCCAGATATAATGCATTTCTTGCTAACAATTTTGGGAAATTTAATTCAATATATCTGGTGGATACATCTGGTTGAGAAAGACCAGTTAAATCCTTTTGCTATATGATAATACAATATCAGTCCCTTAATTTTTAATGATGTGTACCTCAAACAAGTTTAGGATCCAATAAAACCTTGGGGGGAAAATACGGTAGTACTCTACAGATTCAAAGGAATTAAGAACTATTTAATTATTTGTATAATATAGTAGATAAGTTAACATGACTGATTGAATTAAAGCTTAGGATGGCTTTTCCAGCTGATCATTTAGAACATTCCACAAATGTTCTTCTCTTTTTGCCTTGGAGTTCTGATGGAATTTATACTGTGAGGAATGCAATGGCATTCTTCAAACTATCAATGATGCTTTTAAAGGCAACAGGGCAATTTAAGTAGCGTAGCAGGTGTGAGGCAGTTAATTCTGGATTTGGAGATGTGTGTGTGCGTGTATGTCTTTCAAGTTGTATATTTTTAATTGGAATCAGAGCTATAATTGCAGTAATCCCCTCATTCCACCAAATTAAAATAACATCTGATTTGAGAAATTATATCATCATATCTTATGCTTTCCTAAAACAATTGAGAATTGATCACTCTCTCCAAAATTAGTTCAAATGCACTTCTGCCAGCCATAATGTGCATTTATCTTCTCTGCCAATTCAGTAATCAGATGCTAAAATTCTGAATGCATGATTCAGGCCACATGAATGAAAGTGATCGTTTTGCTCTTTATCTGTGTGCCATTTTTAAGAAGGAAAGTCATATTTCAAATAAGATGTAAACAAGTGCATTAAATTCACTTATCTTCAGTTACAGATACAGATGTATGATCAGAGTTGAGCCTAACATTTCTGTTGCTAAATTAGTTTTGCCCCATTTTATGACATTTCTTGCCACAGTTGTTGTCACCGTAGCTCTTAAGTTAGTAACATGGTTGTTAAGTGATTCTGACTCCCCCATTGAGTTTACTTGTCAGAAGGTGGCAAAAGGGGATCACATGACCCTGGGACACTGCAACCGTCATAAATACGAGTCAGTTGTCAAGCGTCTGAATTTTGATCACATGACCACAGGGATGCTGCAATGGTCCTAAGTGTGAAAAATGGACACTCTTTTCAGTGCCATTGTAA
>JANHFT010010322.1:101966-119169 GCA_032467955.1 Pseudoxenodon macrops | reverse complement strand
ATGATTTGAAATAATTGAAAAATGTATATGGAAATGAAATTGGATATTGAAATATGTGAAAAATAAAAAACTATTTGGAAAAAAAAAAGTGTAAAAATCACATAATTAGCTAAATCAAAACATTTACCTGGCTGACAATACTAGCAAGGCTTAATAATAACCACTTAGTATTAATTACACAGATAAGGAGAATTTGCCTGAAATGCATTTCAGATACCACTCAACAACAGGCCTTTACTGGCACACTTACATCGGAGAGTAGGATAAATTTTATAGCCAAAGAAACAATTCCATTCTTCTCCTTCTCTAAACTGCATTTTGCAGCGTTCAGGAACAAGTCCGTGCCAATATCTGAGAGTTTAAAAAAAATAGCTGGAGTTAATTATTCAAATTCATTCTAATAGAAATAGTTAACTAAGCTGTATAGAATATCTGGGATTGAGAGACAAGAGTATGTAAATCATGAGGTCCTAGCACTGATGATATTGCCTAGTTTGAGTAATGAAACGTCTGCAAGAAAACAAGCAAGCTCAGAGAGCACCAAGGACCCCTCACGTCAGCCCTGAGCTACAAATATTCTCCTTTTTTGTTGTTAATTGCAAAATCGTGCCCAACCCATTGCGACCCCCATGGACAACGTTCATCTAGGTCTTCCTGTCCTCTACCATCCTCTGAAGTCCATTTAAGCTCACGCCGACTGTTTCAGTGACTCCATCCAGCCACCTCGTTCTCTTTGTCCCCTTCCTATGGAAAATAAATCTTTACAGCATCGGGCTTTCCTTTCACAACCAGATGCATCCACAGCTGAGCATCCTTTCGGCTTTGGCCCAGTCACTTCACTCTTTCTGGTGCTACTAGTACTAGCCCTCCGCTCTTCCCCAGTGGCGTATTGGACACTTTCCGACCTGAGGGGCTCATCTTCCAGCGTCATATCTTTTTGCCTTTTGGTACTGTCCATGGGGTTTTCATGGCAAAGATACTGGAGTGGGTTGACATTTCCTTCTCCAGTGGATGTAAATTCCAAAAACAGTGAACAGTAGAGGGCAGACAAACCACACATTAAAACACAAATGAGCAAAACACACAATTGAGTAAGTCCAGAGATATTTCACAAGAAGATTCCCCCACTCTTCTGCTCAAAACAGAATACCTTATGCCACCAGACTTGAAATTTTGAGCTTAGACAACTTAGAAGTACACCGCCTTTGGTCTGACCTAAATGTAGTACATAAAATTATCTGCTACAATGTTCTACCTGTCAATGACTACTTCAGCTTCAACCAAAACAATACACAAGCACACAATAGATACAAACTTAAGGTAAACCGCACCAAACTCAATTGCAGAAAATACGACTTCAGTAACAGAGTGGTCAATGCCTGGAATGCACTACCTGACTCTGTGGTTTCTTCCCCAGATCCCCAAAACTTTAATCTTAAACTGCCTACTGTTGTCCTCACCCCATTTCTAAGAGATCTGTAAGGGGCATGTGCACGACGAATGTGCCTACCGTCCCTGTCCTAACGACCCCATTTATTTGTACCCATTTCATGTATTCATAATCTTGTATATACTTATATCTATTATTTTATGCATGCTTGACAAAACAAACAAATAAATAAAAATAAATAAAAATAAATAAATAAAAATGTATGTATATATATATATATTTAAAAAGTTAAAGGGTAATGTTTTCCTCTGTTCTGCTGAGTCTGACTCTAGGGGGCAGTGCTCAACTTTGTTTCCTAGCAGAGGGAGGCAGCAATGCCCAAAGATGTTGGTTTCTGTGGTCATTTGGCCAACATGACTATACATTGAAGACACATGGAACGCTTTCTAACTGCTAGGATGGCAGGAGCTGGGGTGAGAAAAGGAGCTCACCCCATCATGTGGTGTTTGCTGGAATAAATACACCTTCACTTTCTCTGTCTATTGATAGATTACTAGAATGTCTACTATGTACTTTCTACACAGTCACATTTCATGAATATTACTTAGCAAGCTCTGAAGACTGTAGCTCATGTTAACTATCAAGGGAAAGTCTCACTGGATGTCTCACTCCAGTTTTAGATTTCCAGGGAAAGATGTTAAAAACTTCAATACCTAATTCCTCTCCTGATGGCTTCTGTGGGGGCGCAGGTTATGGTATCAATGCAGTCTGTCCTACGATATTGTTTATTATCCAAGAACCAGCCAGAGTCTGCAAGGCCACGGACCTGAATCCCAGGATATCCCAGCTCTTCCAGCTGTTCAGCTACTCGATCCACATTCAAGAAGACTCCTGTTCCACCAGCACTGCAATGACAAGTCAAGTCTTTGAAGCCGAACTCCTCCATATTGTTGCCTGAAGAACCATGGCAAGGTCTACACATCGCATCAATTAATGGTAATGAAATACCAAGTTTAATTGCTTATTCATTCGTTCATTCCTCGGGCCACACGAATTCAGAATAAATTTAAAATGCAATAATTAAAATAAACAAATAGAGAAGTCAGAATAATTAGCAAGTTTCTAAGCAGCATATCAATTAAAGAATTGATTAAACAATAGTTTTATCTGGAGAAAATAAAAAAATGCCTTTGGTTCTGAAAAGACAACCGAGTGTACTTTACTGAGGAGGCATTCCAGAATGGATACTGAAAAAGCCCATTCCAGGAAGCAACTCACTGCACTGCTGCATAATGATGTCACAACATTGTACAAAATAACTGATAGAAATTGCTATCATTTGTATGGTGACACAAGATCTGTGAGCCCATCATGGCTTTCATTGAATGCTTATCATGGGAGGGCATTTGTAGAATGGCTTGAAAAATGATTTTACCATACAAGAAAAAAACTTAAGGGAATAGATTTTGTAGGTTGATTCCAGCACCTTAAAATTAGGTGGACAATTGTCAAGACAGGTTTTGAAGATTGTGTTCCACCTGTGAAACACCCTACCCCAAAAATCTCTCCTGGAGCTGATTGATATCATGTTTGGACCAAATAAAACCCACTATTTTGTTTAAGTGGGCATTTCAACAAGTACTGTTAGTCATTGTGGTTATTTATACGTATCACTGAGTTGCATGTCTTACGTTAAAACGTTGCTTCTATTATTTCTTTTTCTATATTTACTTTTGAAATATTTTAATAACATCTTTTTCCAACTCATACACAAGCACATATTTACTAGATGTGTTTTCATAGACAGACATATATACCTGCTTCCTGCCAACAGCAACACCTTGGCATTTCCAAGGCCTTTCCCCAATAATTCCTTTACAACTTCTTGGATGATGAGAGCACCCATGAAGACAAATTCATCTGTAGGAGGAGAAGGGAAGGGAGGCGGGGGGGGGGAATTCATAGTAAGTAAAACTGGCTAACAATTTTTTGCCATTCCTATTGAAGGTATGCAATAATGAATATTGAAAAGTACTGTATACTTTTCATACCATAAGTTTCCAATGAGCGATCAGTGGAAAAGTAAACCTAGCAAATATTGCAAGTCAGTTAGCAAGCTCCAGATCTAAATTCTTTAATTTCTTTGTTGATTGTGACAAACGGAACATTCTTTCCCTTTCATATTCTTTAATGTTTAGGACTAGTTTTCTGAACATATTTGACCTCCCAAATAATAAGCTGAGCAAAGAAAGAACAGAATCCTGGGAAAAGATTTCTTTAAAAAATAGCAGTGAGATGGAGATCCACAGCAGGGAATCTGAATTATGGTATATACGGTATATATATCTCCTGTTACAGGAAAGCAGAACTTGTAGCCCTTCAAATATTGCTGGAACTCTTCAGCACCTCTCATCTTGGCCATGATAGCTTCAATAGCTGGGAGCTGACGTTCAGCAGACCCAGAAGCTACAAGTTCTCCATCCAAACACTGGAAGAATAGAACAGAGGACAGAAAGAAGTAGCAACTGTGAGAAGGTCCTGTTGAGAAAGATTATAGCATGCTTCGGCAACTGCCAGCCTCTGCTTCCACCTGATCTGCATCCAACTGCAGGAGATTTATAATTCCCCCTCCCCCCTGCTAGAATACCTAGCACACTATCACTGCTAACTGAGACCAAATGTTGCCTTTGGAAACTGGGACTAGATCAGAGTTAAAATTCAAATAATTTAACAATAGGTTCTCTGCCCTAATGATTTCTTCCAACAATCAGTTCACCAAACTGCTCAGAAAGTTAATAACCGGTTCTCCCAAAGTGGTGCAAACTGGCTAAATCCCACCATTGGACTGGATTCATAGAATATCTCAAACTATAATTTAGCAAAAACCAACAACAACAACCTGGTCTTCCATACTGTGTAAAGTCTTTACAAACCACCGTGGCTAGATTCACAAATAACTCTATGCCAGAATCAAGCCAGCTATATTATGACTCACTGCAACACGTGAACCAGGCTAAGATTACTTTTTTAAGGGAATCTTTTCTACCTTAAAAAATAAAATTAGTAGACTGAAGAAGAGAAATTACAGTTTCAATCAATTTCAAATGGTGACCTTCCATCAACATAAAGGGTGTCTTATGATGAAAGAGAAGTGCATCCTAGAGAAGCAAGACTACATCCTATTGTAGAAAGTAAAATAAAACTATATGTAGAGAAATTGTTCTTCAGGTGACATTAGCAAGGAAATAAAGATAGGCAGGAATGGCTGTTAATGCTTGGGGAGGGTGTCTTTTCGTTTTTTGCATGAAAAACAACAGAGGGTCTTGTGGTACGGTACATCAATCTGCACTTAAGGCAACACTGAAGATGTCAGAAGTTCCTTAGTTGTTTTCCATACAAAAGGAAAACTGGGAAGATGGTCAATCTCTTGCACAATGTATGGAGTCCATGGTCGTAAAGTATTTGGCCACCGTGCTGCTCTCTCAAGAACAACTACCTGGGGAAATTACAAAAATAAGGGTGCAAGGATGGGAACAATATTCCTAATGAAATGTGAGGCAAACTCTTCCTTAAGGGAATACAGATAAGCAGTTAAATTTGCTCATCCTCTCAATAGTGGTGATCAAAAAAACTTCCTCTATTGCTGTCCCTGAGATCAACCTGATTCAAAAAAAGGTAACTGACTGAAATAAAGATATTGGGGTTTTTTTTCTATACAGCTTTTCCTTTTAGGTTAGAAACCTTTCATTTAATTAGATATGAATCTTGCCAGATAGGATTGTGAAAACGAATATTCGTCATACAAGTTCAATAGTAGTGATATCCAGGAATCTGGGGTGTCAGCTACTGACACCAAATGGAAGATAGGCATCCTGAGGAGAATATAAAATTCTGGAAAGAGAAGTACAAAAGGTCCATGTTTTATCTATTGAGTCAGTTATGTTAAAAAGTCCCAACTGCCCGAAGCTCTTCTTTAGTCAGTCAAGAGAGCAAATGTTTCTTTGTCATTTATGTCAACATCTTCCAGACGGATGTTTCTGGCCACACAGTACCTTCCCGTGCCATATCTGCGATAGATCGAGATGACGATGGCCCTCAAGCACATGCACAGATATCAAGAACTTTCTCGATTCCATTTTGAACTCCTGGCACAATTTGGTCTTTCCTTATTTCAAGTTTAGCTAAATGAAACAGTTCCTCAGACCCTTGAGATGCAACCATTTCCCTCAGGCTGTTGCTCGGTTACTCCCATGTGGGGTTCTGAACCGTGACAAAGCAGGGCTTGCAAGCGGATGCATTATCTAGAGGATATTTATTATTTCTTCCTGCCCGCTGGCGAGAATCCTTTCTTCCTTTGCACAACTGTGGAGAATTCAGGCCAGATTCCCTTAATGCATAATGCCTGTTTGGCAGCAAGAGCCTGTCAGAAGCACTCACTTTTCTCAGTTTTGGCAGAGGCTCCACTCCAGACATCACTTGAGCAATATGGGATGAAACTGCAAGAGAACAGATGTCCTTGAGCACCAATATTCTTTTGATATGCATGGAGGGGTAAGACAAGAGTAAAAGTCCAGCAAATTAAACCCTAAGAGCGATAAGAGAAAATCGTTTAAGCTCTGCTCACTCAGATCTAATGGTACCAGCATTTTATACAACTGATATCCCAGGGTATGAAAGCATCAAAGAAGAAAAAATAAAAATTCTTCTAACACTTAGAGCTAAATACCAGGGAGCTATAATTGGTCAAACTTTAGTGCATTTCCAATACGTGTTTAATAATAGAAGCTTTATTCTTATTTTTATGGCAAGCATGGAAAATGTTCAGTCATTTTAAAACTCTCTTAGATCTCCATGGCAAATGCCACTGTTCTGATTTTCTATTTCTACTTTCCCTTGTATTTTGCTCCAGTGAAGCTATCAACACCATCTTGGTTGATAACTACACATGAATTAGTCTAGATGCTTTTTGAATTAGAAATTACTCTTGGTCAAAGAATGTCCCTGCTGTTTAAAAACAATGCTATGCAAGGGGGGAAAATCCCAATGAACAACCATTCTAATCCTAATCAGCCATTCTAACAGTATTTAAGTACGTACAGAAACTAGCTCCCAAATGGGCTTTCATATTAACGGCTATCCTCTGATATTTGCTTTTATTCCCCGAGTCTGTAATCCAGTCATCCTAGCCACAGTCCTATTTACATGGGACTGTTTCCTTTTTAAAAGGCTGAGTGTGAATTTATTTGCTGGAGAAACTCTATGTATTTATTGCTAAGAACTAACACCAATTTGATGGCACATAATCAAAATACTGGTACATTTGTTGGGTCAGTTATTACTATTATAGAAAATATCTAAGACTACAATTCATCAGAGGAGTGCAGACAGAATGAAATCCATCCTCACTGGCTTCTCCATGATGGCCAAGCCATTCTGCATTAAAGACCTAGCAGTGATGCTTCCAATCAAGCCCTGCAGTAAGGGCCTCAGGCTAATATTGTTTTTCCCTTACAGCCTACCCACTTACATTACTTCTGCCTTGCTGGCATGAATCAGGCAGAACTTTAGATCTGACCATCAGGATTTCCCCTACCCATTGTCTTTGGATTGTTCGCGAAGACTTTCTTAATATACTAATAATCCATTCTGTTTCGTCATTATTCTCATTTATTTTCAGTTGTAATTTCTACTTGTGCTTTCTTTATTGGAACATTACAATTTGCAAACTCTGGTGCTTTGTTTTTTCATATGCAGACTAAGTTCTCCTTTCCCCTGGTTTACTATTCTTCTATCTTGTTTATTTTTGCTTCACTATTCCATTCAACTCCTACAGCTGTTTATTCTACTTACACCATATTTGCATTCCACCAGTGAGGATTTTCTTCTGGTTGTGATGACAAAATGCCTGTTCCTGTAGATGGAACAGAACATATATATATATATACTAACACATAGAGAAAAATATCCTTCATGCAAAGAACAGAGAACATTCAGCATTAATTCAATGACAGATAGTAAAAAACAACAACATTTGTAGGTATATATGCCAGAGCATCTGAAAAGATGCAATATTCACAATAAAAATCTTTCAGACTAATATAGGAAAATATTAGATTTAATACTTCATTTTTGTACGTCATGTATACAAAAATAGGACCTATATGTTTGAAATATTTCTTCTTTTTAGCCTAAACAGATAAGCTTACATAGTGGAAAACCTAAACATGTACATATACTCAAATGTAAATTCAACAGGTTCATGGACCCTTATTCTCAGATATGTTTTGGATGGACTACAGACTCTAAAAGCTTTAGAAGTAAAGAACACAGACTCATCTAAGCAAGGGAACAAAGGAAAATTACAGCATTCTGAGTACTTTGAGCATAACTGATTATTAAGCTAGGCATTAAGTTACTAACACTGGGAAGAAGTATTGGTGAGCCAGCAAAAGTTAACCAATCCCCATTTCTGAACCAGGGCTGTGTTCTATGATAACTAAACATGCCATATAAGGACAGCCAATGATCTCTTAGCATTCTTGGGGATCTGCCCACAAAGAAGTGCCTTCTCCAACTTCCATGAACATCAGTGTAGGTACTGGAGCCATAGAGGCTGTGCAGTCCTGAAGAGATCTGTAGTAAAATCTGTTTATTAGGACTGTCTGCATACCTTAAAAGGCATCTCTCTTTTTTTTTAACAGTTCATTACAAATCCCTATAATTAATGAAAGGAAAAAGAGAGTATTAATGCTGTCCACTTTGCTGAAAATACAAACATAGAAATGTTTACTATGTGGTGGGCTATCTACCCTCTAAGAGTCAATGTCATTAGAAAATCAACATTTGCACCACGCTGAAACTTTTTAAAGTAACTTTTTTGTTTCATTAATATCATCTGGACAGATACAGATTTCAGCCAAAGAAAAGAATTTAGTTTTTCCAAACTGCCTTCCAGATCCTCAGATAATATGTCCAGTGCAGGCTGAGGATATGGTGAGCTTTGTCGTATCCCAACATCTTTACCCAGCACCAAGTAGAGAAAATGATGCAAACAATGAACTGTTCTTAATTCCTAGATATAGGTATAGGTATACCTCATTTTTATGTCACTTTTCCATCTAGATATTCTCAAAACATATATAGGAATATAGTAAGAGAAATAAATAACCAAATATCACCACAAATAAATAGCAATTTTGTATGCAAATATTTCATTTAGGGGTATAATCTAAAATGGATTGTGACTATCTATGAAGAGGTGGGGATTGAAAGAAACAGATCTTTTACTTTAACTAAAGCCCTGTTGCTTCATACCCATATTGGCAAAAGGGAAATTAGGTCCCTTTTCCTCTCCTGCTTCACTTCTGTAATACACATTCGGAAATCTGCTTGTGGTGTAGCAAGAGAAGGGATACATTTATCTAGTTATTACTCTCACTCCTTCCAGAGCCAGTTAAATATGAGATTAATATTGCTCTCTAACATAAAAAAATATTTCAGATTAAGCCCTTCTTGCAACAGAAGTGTCAAAACGTGGTTGTGTAATCTAAGATTGGCATTTCTATTCCACGCCATTCTGAAGGACAGGAAATCATAGATTTAAGTTATGGAGGGGGGCACCTTCTGATTGAAAAAAATAACAACAGTGGAACCAATTACAATTGTTAATGGAACCAATTAATCAGAGAGTGTGGTGGGCTTCCTTTTACAACATGAGTTCCTACTAGCCACCTGTCAACAATATATCATTTTGAATTACTATTCTAAACAGAGATTTAATCACTGCAATGGCTTTTTCCAGCTCTAGGATTATATTCAAATATTTTCCGTTGTCTTAAATTTATAGAAGAAGATCTGCTCTGCAGAGAATGAAAAGGAGATTTTGCATTGGAGGCCTCTTTCTATTAAAATTCAAAATAATTACATGCATTATTTTGATTATGGTATGTTACCTGTTTAAAAAAAAAAACCTCTGCGTAAATGCTAAGTGAATAAACTAAACGTTATTTATTCCACATAAATAATGGAATATTACTAAAGATAAGTGTGTGTGTGTGTGTGTGTGTGTATAAAAATTATGCATTTATGTAGACATCAGAAACAACATATAATTCACAAGGTAAATCACAGACTAATTGGAACAAAACATTTACCAGTTCTGGTAATGGGCCACTCCTTGGAGGTCATTAATCTCCTCATTGTTTCATAACGAGAATTGCAATTCTCTCTGCTGAAGCAATACCAGCCTCCTGCATCCAATAACAATAATAATGATGATGATGATGATGATGTCTCAGTAATTTTTTCCTGTATCACTAATTCACATCATTTTAAGCTGTGATTTATGAAATAGGTGCTTGGTGGAATTAAATTAGTCATAAAATTGTTTTATAACAAAGTAGATACAAATTTATGGATCAGATAGATATATTTTAAAAGCCATATAGAATCCCACATAAAGTAATCATAGAATCTAATTCGATCAAGACCTTACACTTGTCAAATTATGCAAACTTCCTTTGCAATAATCTGAACATAGCAATATTAACTTCCTGTAAATATGAAAATATGTATTGAATAGGACAGGACTGCATTGTAGTCTACAATTTTTGCCATCTTTTTAACATCTGCTGTAAAAGTAATGAGCAACCCATTGATTTCATTGGCAGATTACTATCTTTTTCATAATACAATATGTTCTGTCTTGAATTTCTTCCTTAGAAATCATGTTTTCATTCAGCTTTCAAAGTACGTTTCAAAGAATTAATCTCTATGCCATTGGCTTTTTCATATTATACCCTAATTCCCTTACCTGGAAGTGACCCAAGTGAAATAGTATTGTATTATTATTTTCTGACTGAGCAATCAAATGCCAATAAAGATAGTTCTGGGTCTTTACAGGGCACACAACAGGCATATTCCTTAGGATAGGATCCATGGATGTAAATCCAATTTGTTTCAATAGGATTTACTGCCAGGTCAAAACCATGAAAACTTGACTCAGCCTTTAGTCCATGTGTAATATATATATTACACACACGCACGCGCACACATCTGTTTTTCCTTATTAGATTAAATTGTATGCATTGAGGGTTGAGATGAAAAACTGAAGGCTTCCTATGTAGAAAATGTAGGATTTCTGACAAGATTCTTGAAATTAGAATAGAACTACTTGACATCTCTAGTTTATCATATCTTGTTTATCTGAATAGCAAATGTAAAAAAAACGACAATAGTAATCCTTAGGCAAAAGTTGATTGTTTCTTCCAAAGTAGCATAATGTTGCTGTCCTAACTGTTTTTATCTGAAACAACATTTTATTGAACTTATTTCCAAACAGATGGTATAAGATCAAAATAGAAATGTCTCGAAGGTGCTTTTCCAAAAGGAACTGGAGTTTCTTTCTTTTTTCCTTTGAAAATGTTTTGCTTCTCATCTAAGTTTCTTTAGTTCTGACTGGTGGGAAATGGAAGGGTTTGTAATCTTTGCAGTCATCTAATCTTTTAGCAGTCTGAAGGTTGGTTGTTAGCCTCTCTGAGATTTGTTGAGGCGACTTGAGGGTTTATCTGTATCCTCAGAGTCACCTGAATCAATGTGCAAATGGGTGTAGAACCTTCTTGGGACTGCCGAAAGGACTGTGTTGTAAACAGAAGATAGGTGGTGTCCTATCCCTCCCTCCCTCTCTATTGAGAGAGGGCTGTTCAATTTTAATATAGACAGCCTCTTTGATCCCTCTTTCAAACCAGTGGTCCTTTCTGTCCAGAATGTGGACTTTGCTGTCTTCAAAGAGGGATCTTTGCCTTTCAGAGGCAGATGGACTTCTTAATCCTGTCCTGATGGGTTTGTTCTCCTGTGTTGTGCTATGTGTTTGTGAAATGTTTCTTTTGTTTCCTTAATGTATAGATCTGCACATGTCTCGCTGCAATCCCCTTCATAAACCACATTGCTCAATTTGTGTCTGGATGTTTTATCTTTGGGGTGGACGACCTTCAGTCCCAGGAAGGTTCCACCTTCCATTTCCCACCATTCAGTTAGAACTGAAGAAGATTCTTGGATGAGAAGCAAAACGTTTTCAAGGGGGGGAAATCCAGAAAGTCAATTGCCGTTTGGAAAAGCATCTACGGGACAACCATGACCTGGATGATTGAAAATCTCCATAGACATCAAAATAAAAAAGCTTATGAATTAGAAGAAGGGAAAAAGGAAAAAGGATATAAGGTCCCCAAATTCACGGGCTTACTGAATAAATGCAGCCAAACCCAGAAAATGTAAGGATGAGATAAAATTAAAGTACAAGCAAACAGAAGAAACGGATTGATTGACTAAGGCAACAAGAGCCTTATGTGCCATCCTTCTACTTTCTGGTGCCCTTCAGACGTTGCGTTGCTGAGTGGTGATTTTGGCAATTGTACTCAGTGTGTATGAAGTGCACGAGGTTAGAAAACCTAACTCAGCAAAATGTATTCCTATATGTAGCTCTGATTAGAATTATTGGACTAATTAGACTGTCATAGGTTTGCAAGACAGAGGGACATGTGCAACAAGGGCAGTGAAGATGAAAGGATGAAGACACCGGTTGCAAAGAAAGCTGGCCGCGCATATTAATATTCCTTGCGAACCTTTGAAGAAAGCAGCTGGGATGTTACTTTGTCATCTCTTTAAAAAAAAAAAAATTTAACCTAAAGAGTCTGAAACCATTGAACTTTGCTTTAAAACTCAACATAAAATTAAAGAAAACTCAATCTCACCTTCCAAGAATAGAAGCCACCTTCTGCTGCCTTTTGATTCTTTGAGGTAGTAGCTAAAATAAAAACAAATAGAAGGCAGCGTGAACTTAATTAGGGAGACTGGCTCGCTCGTCCACAAACCCTTTGATACACCAACTCATTATAATATCAAGAGAGTTACATAAAATACTTGGTTAAAGAACAAGAGAAAGAAACAGGACGGCTGTCAGAAGAGCTCCAAACAGAGTCTGATCAAAGGACCTTCTCAGGGACTCTGAGCCAGGCTGAGCTGGCTTTCATCTTGCTCCAAACTAAATGCATTAAACAAATTCCTAGCATTCCTAAGTATTTCCAGGCAGGAAAGAGTTATTCCACCTGTTACTGACTGTGCTCTTAGTAACAGCCACATGGTGGAAGCAAAGCTTAAACACTAAGGGTGGATTGTTTCAGCACTTTTGAAGTACCAAGTATTAATAGTAAACAGTTCTGTGCGCTCTCTGAAGCATCTCTTCTTGGGGTGTGTGTGGAAATGATGCTTTATGAAAAAAAAGGGAAGAGACTAGCCATACATTAAAGGCACATACAGGCAAAGTCTACAGGCTTCCTTAGGAAGTTCACCAAGTCCTGATTCAGAGCTCGTTCTAAAAAGGCTGAGAATTACATTTCTATTAGAACCCAGAGAAACTCTCCACATTTTCCCCCCAATACATTCTGCAAAACCTCTTGAACGTTTGCACTAGTGTAAATTTATCTAACACAGGTGGAGTTATCGATATCTCAGAAATCTAGAAGACAATGTCTCTTTCCTCCCTACTTTGAGGATTTTCCTTCGGTTAAAGATTTGTGAATCAAGGCAGCATCGCTTTCAATTCCAGATGCTCCAGGCAAGAAAACGTACACGATATATAATATATATATATAATATATATATATTCTAGATTTCTGAGATATTGATAACTCACCTGTGTTAGATAAATTTACACTAGTGCAAAAGTTTATATATATATATATATATATATATATATATATAAACGGGAGGAGACAGATCCGCAATCTGGTGCAAAGCTTGACAAAGGAAGGGGACATGAAGCCCATGAAGAAGCATTCCATGAAAAGTTCTCTCTCTTTTTTGGGCATGGGCTCCAGGAAGATGGGCAAGTGAGGGACTGAAACCGAAAGAGACGAGGCGCAGCGAGTTTGGCATCTACACTCACCCGGCGGGACTGCCGTCGTTGCAGGTGACCGAGCTGTTGAGAAGCATGTGAAGCCTCAGCTCCTGGTGCAGATTCTGCGCGGAACAAGGGTAGAGCGACTGCGCCAGGCTCTTGATCTGAGCCATGAAACTGTCCATGTTCCCTTCCACCGCGGTAAAGTCCAACGGGAAGCTCTCCACGGGCTGCCCAGCCGCTTCGCTCCGCTCTCGGGCCGCCGCGGCGGGTTGCTGCTGCTGCTGCTGCTGCTGTGCGCGCCGCCTCCAGCTCTTCCTGCCTTCTCCGCCAGGACCCCAATGCAGGAGCCCCAAGAACAGCAACATTTGCACCGTCCCTCCACCCATCGCGACGCGGAGCCACCTGCTGCGGAGGCAAGAGGACCGGGTAAGCGCCACCGGCTAAGCTCCAAGGGGGCAGAGCTGGGACTAGGGCTCGGTCGCCTGGCCTGGGCCGGCGGGATGCTCCTTCTGCCCCTGGTGGCCAAAGGCGCTTGGTGGGCTGGGGGGCTTCGGCCTCTGTGCCTGCTCCCTGCCTTGCCTTGCCTTGCCTTGCCTTGCCCAGGGTCTGGCAGCAGCGGCCCCGTCTCGCTCGCTCCAATGAGCTGCGAGCAAAGCAGCGTCGGGGCGTAGTTAGAGGCAGCCGGTGCCTGGTGCTCGCGCTGTCCGGGTTCTGCGGCGGGGCTGGAGGGCGCTGGGCTTTTCTTGGCGCACGGACTGGCCGCCTCGTCCCAAACCACAAGCATGACAAGAGGGGCCAGGAGTCACGGGGAGCCCACCGGGGGCGCCGCCAGCCTGGGGCGTCGCATGGGGCGGCAGCGGCCAGAGAGCCCCCGCCTCCCCGCCGCTGGAAAAGGAAGAGAAGGGGAGGAGAGGAGTCCGAGGGGAGGAGGGGGAGATTTTCCCCTTTCATGCCCCAGCCGACAGACGTCGCTCTGCCGGTCGTCCCCCTCTTTTCTGTTTTCCCCGTCCCGTCTGGCGAGGCGCTGAGGGAGGCCGAAGCACCTTCCTAACTTCCCGCCCAAACTCAGGGCGACGTGCCTAGCGGGAAAGCGGCCGCGGCTCTTGACTCCAGAGGAAGGGAGGCGGCACTTTGATTCCCCCCCCCCACGGTTTCCCGCCGGGATTTGCATCCCAGCTGGGGGGCGGATGCCTTCCAAACTCGTTCGCAACCGGAGCCTGGGGTGGAGTGGGGGGGTGGGGGGGTCGCTACGATCTTCCAAGGATCGGCGACTGCAACTCGCGCCTCCTCTTCCAGAGACACCCCCCCCCTCCAAGCGCCTGACCGTCTTGCTCCTTCTCAAAGCCGGTGCTTTGAGTCCCTTTCCCTGCCCCAATGCGGGATGTCCTCCACCATGTAGGCAGCGCCAGGCAGCCTCTTCGGCGCTCGCGTGTGTACGGTGTTGGTGAGGAGCAGCGGCGGTTCTCTCGAGCCCCTTTGGGGAAAAGGCAGGAGGATCTGCGGATGTCCCGCTGCCTTCAGTCCTGGCTGCTTTCATAATTTTCTTCCCCACCGTCAGGTTGTGAGAAACACCAAGGGAAAGAACCAGGACCCATTCAGGTTTCACTACAGTTGCCATATCCGGGCTGCAGGATTCCCGATGACCCCTAGTTGGCAGTAAGGAGCTAGAGAAAACTATATACTACCACCATCAGCTCTAGCTGTCCAGCCTGATGACTTTTGCCAATCAGTAAATGAGATGTGGGACAACAAGACACTCTTTATTCATTTATTCTCAAGACACATCAGGCATATCACGATCCACTAAACTTCCTTGAAGTTGTTACCTAGCCTGGTAACAAAACGTTCGGAAACCAACCCACAAGCTCAAGAGAACAAACCTTCACCCTCACATATCAAGAGAGATAATAGCTAAATATCATCTCCAGAGGAGCTGCGTGGAAGTAGAATCTCTCTTCTAGATAATGTAGAATTCTTATTCTGACTTATTTGGAACCATGGCAAATAATGCCAGCAGCATTATTTAGGACACTGTTCCACACCAGTGTCCTAAATTCAAAACTGCAGCTGTTTGAATACTGGATTTTTATGTATGGCTGACCTTAGGGAGGTTGGTTGAAACTATCTGTAAAATAGATCTCTGAGTGTTTTTGTCTTCTTTCTCAGACTGTCGCCTAAGGACAGGCATTGTAGTTCATTTAAGTGTAGCATCTGCCATAATATAAGCTTAGGTTTCTTTTGCAGTTTTGGATATAAGGTTTACAAAATATATCAAAGCATCACTATATACTGCTACCAAAACACACAGATTGTGAAGAAACTTAACAAGCAACGTTTTATCAGTGTGGCAAACATTTAGCCAGCAGGGGGCAGCAATAACATCATAGCCAATTTAAATATTTCTGTCATTTTTCAAAGTATGATTCTTTAGGTATCAAATCTTGAAACTGTTTTTAAAACAATTTCTTAAATTTAGAGCAAATGGTAACACTTTGGATAAGACTGCTTATTGGCAGTTTATCACAAATATGAATTAAAAATATATTAAGAAAATTAAGAAATAATAAAAACATAGTTGCATAATAGGGAACTCACATATTTTTTACAAACATATGAATCACCTAGTTTAAATTCCTTTTTAAAACTCATTGTGATTCAATGATTAATTTTAAAATCTGATCATAGAGCAGTGTTACAAAATTAATAATGCCAGCCACCTTTTCAGTAATTATAATTAGTTTCTTTAAACATGTGACAATTTAAATTTGCTTTGACTTCTTATTTGCTGTTAAAACTGATCTGGTCTTGTTTCTATTGTGCCTAGTGAAAAATTCTGTGTTAATCAAAAATTATTTACATTTCTTCAACAAGGATATATATATTTCTAACTATAAAAATAATCTGGTTTGCATTTATTATATAATTACCATACAATATATTTACGACTAATTGATATTTTGTGTTATAAAACCATAAACAAATAAATAAGTAAATGAATGAATGAAAAATTACCAATGAATGTGCTATGCTGCCTGTTTGCTTGTACCATATATAAAAAATTATTTACCTCTTTTTCAGTTTTAGGTACTTTTCTGTAGAATGTTTTTTCTGTATCTCCAATCCATATAACTGAGGGCTGCAACTGTCTGGCAACCTAGGAGATTAAAAAGTTTTTTTTTCAAATAAGGAAGTGGTTTGCCTATTTTTTAATTTTCCAACCTAATCTTCTGATAGTCTCCCAGCCAACTACTAACCAGTTCTGACCTCCAATAGAAAGGAATGTCTGTAACTCTGGGTTAATATAAGATCTTGGTGCTCTTTGCTTGCAGACATTTAATTACATTTCACTACCCAACTAAGCAACATCATAGGCTTGACATGCCTGCAAGCAAACAACCAAGAGCACTGAGAACTTGAGTTCTGATGCTGTTTAATTTTTTTCAAGATTCGCTAGATGCTGTCACTTGCTGTGACCATCAAGGTATTAAGAATACGATTAGGAAAATTTAGAAGAATTTTTTTATTCATCTTCACCCCTACCTTCCACTGTTTCCAAACACCATGAAAAGTTGACCTCCTCCATCTATAATAAATCTTCTCAACAAATGGGGGGGAAAAGATACTCTTTGCATGCATATATCAATTTTGACCACAAAAATTAATAGGAATCCCTCAACTGTAAAAAATGTGATTGCAAAGTGGGTTCAGTAGCTTCAATGACCCAGACAGCAATGTCAGTAAGGTCATAATTTCTAATGAGATTGAAAGGGGAGATAAGAAAGTTGGATTTGGTAGAAAATGGCAGACGACTCTGTGAAAAGCAATTACCATATTTTTCTAAGTATAAGACGCACCTTTTCTCCCCCTAATTGGGGCTGATAATTTGGGTGCATCTTATACTCCAAATGTAGCTTTTT
>JANHFT010010322.1:63559-78174 GCA_032467955.1 Pseudoxenodon macrops | reverse complement strand
GCCGCCCCTCCAGGGCAGCTCAGGGTCCGCTACGGACCCCCGGTTGAGCAGAGAATCCGACGGTCTCCGGGAGCTCTCCGGAGACCGTCCACTCGCCCCGGCTGACCATGCCTTCTTTTCAATTTAACCATACTATTTGTGAAGATCTTCCAAAAATTTAACTGCCATTTAATTTCATTGGAAAAGTGTGGATTAAAGGGGCTCCTTATTTAAGCCCCCAAAGCATTGTAACTGTCTTCATTGGGAAATTGCTTCAGCTCCATAATCATCCAGTGTTGTTGTCATTTTAGGTTTTTTATTTTTGTGCTCAGTTTCAACTGTACAGCTCTTGATTATGTAATGCAGGCAGTCCTGATTTATGATCACAATTTAGTTCAAAATTTATATTGTTAAGCAAGGTAGTTGTTAAATGCTCCATTTTATGACCTTTTTTGCCACAGTTAACTGAATCACGACAGTTGTTAAGTTAGCAACATAGTTAAGTCAATCTGGCTTCTCCATTGACATTCTTATATATATATATCACAGCAAGGAAAATTTATACATTTAGAGTATGGTTTTAAGTGGGAAAAGCACTGATTAAAGAACTAAAATTAGAATTATATGACAATTTTAAATATTTATAAATATTGCATATCTGTTGAAGTAAACTAAAGGCAAGTTAGAAATTAGTATATTTTGGGGTAATGGTTTTAATAGAATTTCTTTTTTCTTTAAATAATAAAACAGTGGAGATAACAATATTCTGCTCAGAGATTTAAAAAACCCATTTAAATCCCTTTTTATTTTGTTAAAAATAATATAATCTGCTTTTTATGGTTAATTCTTCATTTAATGAGCATCAATAATACAACTTTTGTAATTTCTCTGCCTATTAATTTTACATCTTTGTATTATTATTTTTCTGTTTTCTTTTTTGTTCGGGGTGTATGTGTATATATGTGTGCATTATATATGGGTATAATGATCAATTTGAAAAAGGTTGCTAGAATTGTGCCATTACAGTTCTTGAATTTTCTAGCTTATATAAACAAAAACAAAAAAGTGGAATTAATTAAATTATTTTTAGGATAAAATATTTGGGCTGTTTCCAACTCTACCTTTTAAGGTGCTTTAGCAATTATTCATTGTCGTTTCACTCAGTTAATGTCATAATCACTTAGTCAATGGACTATAGTTATTTCACTTTTGTATTTTTTCCTGTTAATGGAATCATCTATTTAGATTTACGCAGAACAAAATGCAGTTCTCTAGAGGATACCTAGTAATGGTTTACTTCCATACATTTTTGGAAACAGTATCTTCAGTAGTTTAGTGGCACTCAGTAATTTTTCTCATAACATTTGAAATTTCAGGGTTTAAAAAAAAAAAATTTAAGTACCTGCATGTTCATAATTCCTACAGTGTTTGAAAAGGAAAAATCTGTAACATTTAGATAAAACAATTGAGATATCTAGTCCAATAAAAATATTGCATTGTTAGTGGAAAATATGTTTGCATTTTGTACACAGATGTTTGTTTCAACTGTGCAACACTCCCCTTTCTTTTGATCTTCTGTTCCTCCCCTTCATTGTTTCTTCCACCTGCCTAACATCTTCAAAAGAAAATGTTCTATCACTAAGACTTCAGTCTTGACTCTTTTTTTTAACCTGGGTTCAATTTTCCTAACCTAGCAGCAAATTGAACCAATCTGCAGGTGTAAATGGTGTGCATGTGGCTGCAGTCTTAAACAGGTGAATAGCTCTTCATGTCCTCTTTTAGAGAGGAGTTGTGGATTTTTTTTAACACAACAAGATGCATGAAATTCTGATGCCATCAACACTGCTGCATCTAGTAAATTGTGACTGTTTTTAAAGAATTTGTTACAGATTTCTTTCTTATCTCTATTTAATTATATATTGTTAACAGTTCTCCTGGCAGTGAATATAATAAAATAGTTTTGTGTATTTAAAAAAAAATCTCAATAGGAATGAATTATGTAGATGCTTTGCTTCAATTATTGAAACAATAAAACTTAAGAAAGCAACAGATAATATAAAACAGGTCTCTTGTCTAGACATAGCCTTGCACTCATAGAAGGATTCCAACTCAGAAATATAGCATGCACTTTGAATATATAGACTTCTATCTTCAATCACTTCAGTTTAAAGAAAAGAAAAAAATACCAAGCCTCAGTGATAGTTAATTTCTTAGATTTTCTGCTTTTGTTGAGACAGTTACATGTATTTACCTGAGGAATTAATTGATGAACTTGATACTCACTGAGGCATATTTTCCCACCGTGAGCAATGTCTGCTTTTGTTCTTCTGATGAACATTCTAAATATTAAATATAATTGGTTTTCTTGTACAGAAATTTGGCTTAACTCACCCAAGATACAGTAAATATTATAAAAGTATTAATTTCCCTTAATTCCTGAAAAACCACTGGGCACTCATACTCTTGTGGGATGGAACAAGAGTTTTGAATGACTTTTTTTTTAATAGAATGAATAGTAAAAAAGCCATATGTGAGCTAGCTTAGTAGCAGTTTGAACTCCTAGTTGCATTTTCACATTATGTAAGGTGGAATACTTCTGTATTTTATAAAGTATCTGGCTAAATAGCTTGTTTCAGGATAGATTCTGGTAGCCACAGCCATTTTGTCTGCTTGCTAACTCTTCAAACCTCATTCTCTGACTGCCCCATATGGATAATGTTGTTAGAGCTCTGTGTGTCTTCTTGGAGCAGAAGGGGATAAGTGTGGTCAACCCACTGGAATTTCCCCCCAGGTCCCTAGTGTCCATTTCTGCTAATTAGGTCTGAAGAAGGTCTGGAAGCTATTGTGAGCTTCTCCTCCTCCTCCTCCAGCATGCTCTAGCCCTTACACAAGATGTTTACAGGCCCTGTCAGATCCCTACATGAGGGAATCTAATCTGCCTGCTGTTCTCCTTCTGAAAAACAGCACATCAAAGTAATGGCAGCGTGTTTGATGTGTCTGCTTGCCTCAGAGAATGCACGTAATGGATTAACGGTTACTGGGGGAGGGGCCTGCTGCTTCTAACCATCTCTTGGGAATCTTTGTGTATGTTGCTTTTCGCAGACACTTGATCAGAGAGCACAGTCTTGGATAATAATGCCAGAGGTGTTGAAATTAAAAGAGATGTCCCTTTTCTTGAAATTTGTCTGCTAGATCATAGCATTCTTAGTCTTGCATCTTAAGCCTGTAATCCTATCTTTTGCAAATAAGTTAGTTCCTGTTTATTGTGACTTTGGGAAGTATGTCTTGAATATTCTCTTCTTGCTAACAGCAACCCTGAGGGCTCTGATCGGCCACCTCTGCTGTTATATAGCTTGTAGGGAAAAAATGAATATGTTTTCCTTAAGGATAAAGTGAGAATTGTAACCCTCTCGAAATATTTTTTTCAAAATGTGCGTATTTCTCATGAACTGGAAAAGAATTTAGAAATAAGAAAACAAATATAATAAAATATTAATTGATATGCATATTTAAGCAGAGAGTTCTGGTGCTTCAGATTCAGGTTGAATCCCTTTGCACTCCAAATATAATATTGGAACATTAAATTAAAATTCCCATTTAGTAACATTAATAGAGACATTGTCCCTTCATCTGAAAGCTAGAGGTGGAGGAAACAGAATAGCTACCATAGTTCATAGTTCTATAAGTCTCTAAGGAAGCAAGCTCTTGGTTTTTGCCAGTCATCCTTTCAGTAAATACTATCCACAATTTCAAGAGCTTTAATTGGGCTAACATTTTTTTAAAATATGCTTACTTCTCTTTCTGATTTACACTTTAATATGTTATTGATTATAGCATTCATGTCATGTTCTGAGTTAAGGATATACTTAGGAGTTTATCATTAGCATACTTGCTGGCAGACTACTCTCTCAAGTATCTGAATGATTATTTTAAATAGTTTCTGCAGCAAAATTATCTTGAGAAACCTTGTTTCCAGAACCTAGGACAGGGGTCCCCAATCTCCAATCCGTGGACTGGCACCGATCCGCAACATGCCAGAAACCAGTCCGCGCAAACAAGTGAAGCCCTATCTGAAGGATGCAGGCAGCACACAAAACCACGCCCTCTCTGGTCTGTGGAAAAGCCTCTCTCCATCGAACTAGTCCCTGGTGCCCAAAAGATTGGGGGCCGCTGGTCCAGGGACTTGTCATTCTGCAAGATTTCTCTAACATGCTCATTTAAAACCTGCTATACACTGAAGCATTGATTAAGTAACTGATCCAAAATGTGGCAGGGTGAGCAGGTCTCATTTCAATGCAAGTGATCACTCCCCTTTGCAAGCTGCATTGATTACCAGTATGTTTCCAGGTGCAATTCATGGTGCTGATGGTCACCTTTAAAGCCCTTCCTGACTTGGGCCAGGGTTACTTATGGGACCATCTCCCCTGAATTGTTTTTGCTTGTGCCCTCTAGGCCAGCAGGAGGGGCATCTCTGAGCCCCATCACTTAGGGAGTGTTTTTTGGTAGGGCCCAGGAATAGACCCTTTTCTCCCATGTTGCTCATCCTTTGGATCTTATCAGATTGGGCCCAACCTTGCTGGCCTTCTACAAGGCATTGGAGACTTAGTTCTATGCTCAACCTGGGGCCCTGTGTGTGTGATGGAGCCAGTTTTCTTTCAGCTGCTATGTGTTGTATGGCTTTTTAAAAATGTGGTTTTATTATTTTTAATATTGTTGACTGCCCAGAGTTGTGTATTTGAGATGGCAGCCATATAAATCTAATAAATAAGTTTGTCCCTTAATATTGGCGTACCCTTGATGTTCTCTAGAGTCGGGAAGGACTAGCATATAAGGGTACCTTTTACCATTAATTACCTTGACCAAGTACTTTCTGGATAATTTTATTTTTTCTTTGTGTGGCAGAATTGATCTGCTTTCCCCTGCCTCACAAATTACAAATGTTTGCAAAAGGAAGGTATCTCTTTTTCTCTATCATAAATATAACATAGATTTAAACAGTATTTTTTCCATTAGGATCATCAGTAGAGAAAGTCTGAAGGGCCACACATATCTTCAGACTTATAGAGAATTTCAACACAGTCCAAAAAATATCTTTGGAATTAGCAGGAAACGAGATAAATGCACATGTAAGCAAAAAGAGATTGAAAAAAATCTATTTATCCCAATTATTAGGCATAGTGAGATAGCTTGATTATGCTGCAGATACTAGGAGATAGTAAGGGGCACTGATTTACAATTTTGGTAAATAGGCTGTGTGCCATATGACTTGCTGTCTTCATGCACATTTAAAGATAGTTTTTCATTTCCAGTGCTGAAGTTTCAACTGCCAATCCGTTCAGCATCTTTATATGTGGAAAAAAAGTGGGAGTGCTATTTCAAAACATATTGGGCTGCTTCTGGCAGAAGAATAAAGGAATTCAAGTTATGGTCATAATTGGAAGAAAAAACTATAAAGAACGGGAATTTCCATTTGTAAGAGTCAGTAAAAAGAGTTTACCTAAATTTAAAAATAATACTTTCATCTTTCCACAGCGTTTCTATAAGTCTTTTGGCAGGTATTGCTTTTTGGAAGGACATATTATATTTTTATGTTGGATGCTTTCTGCTTGAGTTGATATAGAAAGCTTGGATCTTAGAAGATTTGTTGTTCCACTAATTTTTGTTATTTTATTTTGAGTTTTTTTCATCAAGTCACTTCAGGTTCAGTCTTGCTAGATTTAAATTTTTGTTGCTTTTTCTTTCAGTCCTGAAAATTAACTATTGGTTTAGTGGTATTAAATATTGAATTGAAAGCCTTTTATCTCTTTATAGATACTACATTACTGGATATTTTAATCTTTACCAAGTATCTAAAATCACATTATCTAATTGAATGTTATACAAGGGAGGAGAGGAGAGGAGAGGAGAGGAAGGAAGGAAGGAAGGAAGGAAATGCTGTGAAGATTGCAAGCTGTACAATAAAGGGATCAATACTGGTTAGACTGATGGTAGCAGATTCCTGAAAGATCAGAGAGTTGGAGGCTCAATGCATACTTCTACACATGTGCAAAATGACAGAACCATGTACCCAAATGGTAGATACACAAAACAAGTTAGCACAGAGTGATCTAGTCTGAATTTACCAACTGAAGATATAAAAAACCAAAGAAACTGCAGATAATGATCACCTGTATGTGTAACAGTTTACATATAGATTTAAGCCAGCACTCATTTGCTTTATTGCTTCCTTATATTAATCTACCCTGGAATTTTTAAACTGTTCTTATTCATTATTGTTGTTGTTGTTGTTATTCAATAATAGTTCGTATTGCTTTACCACAATGGTATATAAGGTATTCTTCATGAACGTCAATAGTCCTTTGATAAAAACAAAAACGAAACACTAAAGTTGCACCAGACAGTCTTGGTGTTTCCTACAATTCAAAATGGCTGTAGAAGACAGTGCAGGCAGGAAGCATGTTTTAATGGCCAATAGGAACTGGACATATGATTTCCAGCCTTCTCACTGAAGTTACATAGATTGTTTATATGCAGTAGGAGTTAAGTTAGGAGAAGGGAGAAAATATCACTTCAGCTGAATACAACTTCAGTCTGACTCTGTAGTGGGTTGGGATGAGAAAGAGATGAAGAACATATCTGAGCTTTGCAAGGCCTTTTGTGCTATGGTAGGTGGAAGATGGGAACGAAACCATTGAGTATTAATATTGATAAGCTACTCTGAACTATCTATAGACTTTTCTCTGAAAAAGCTTAGAAAATTCACAGACTGTACATTAGATTTGTTTTGGGGCTTTTGAAACCAGAACAGGGTTTTCTTCAATAGGGCATACTTCATTTTTATGTTTCCTTGCAGGGAATATGTGGAAGAGCAAAGTGAAGTGTCCCCTGTCTGTATTTACATGCGAGACGAAGTAAGTCAACAAACCCACCTCTCTGCCATTCCCCTTCATCTCCCACTGAAAATGATAAAATTACTCTGCATAGCTTTCCAGTCTGGAAAATGCCTTCCTCCTTTTGACTCACTGAAGAAGGGAAATGGAAGGACTTAGTCTCTTCAAAGTTTGAAGTATTTTGTGGGGTGAGGGGGAAAAAAACCCCTGCTGGAACATAATCATGGGCTGCTTAGCTCAAGCCTTTGAACCCATAAAATATACTCAATGATCTGTTTGTGTGTTTTTTCAAGTTCTTATAAAACTCAAGACTCACAACAGTGGTTACAGCTTAATAAATATTTGCTTTTTCCTTGTTTTGATCTCTGCAGGGTTTTTATTTTTGTTTAATGCTTTTATATGTCAGTACTTTAGAATCATTCATCACCTACCCTAGAATAAATGCCAACCTCTCCTTCCAGGTACTGAACAGATCACCCTTATAGTAGTCAGTGTTAGTTCTGCTATCCCTGAAGAGGAATACTGAAACGGGTAGGGAGGAGTGGATAGGCAGAATAAGCCTCTTCTAAGCCTCCCCTCAGGATAAACTTGTCATCGTATAACTAAATGCAGTTGGACATGTTTAAATTACTACTTGAAGATAGGAAGAGCATAAACTTATTAAATTGCTTAATTTCAAATTGAAGCAATGGTTAATCAAGGCTAGTAATAAATTCTAATATCTCCAATTAAGTCTTTTTCAGTTCTGCTGTCTACGATTTCTTTAAATGCAAATGTCAAAAATGGAATGTGGAGTTTTATTTATACAAAACTAACTTTTAAAAAAATCATCAACACTCTGAACAAGGGTCAACAAAAACATAGAACTACTTAGAAGCATTTAGAGGAAGAGTATGGTGGCTCAGTGGCTAAGATGCTGAGCTTGTTGATCAGAAAGGTCGGCAGTTCGGCGATGCGAATTGCTAGTGCTGTGTAATGGAGTGAGCTCCCGCTACTTGTTCCAGCTTCTGCCAACCTAGCAGTTCGAAAGCACGTAAAATTGCAAATAGAAAAATAGGATCCACCTTTGGTGGGAAGGTAACAGCATTCTGTGTGCCTTTGGCATTTAGTCATGCCGGCCACATGACCACGGTGATGTCTTTGGACAGCACTGGCTCTTCGGCTTTGAAACGGAGATGAGCACCGCCCCCTAGAGTCGGAAACGACTAGCACATATGTGCGAGGGGAACCTTGACCTTTACATGAGACAGAGTGCTATATATTACCCTTTGATACTTAAAATATTCAAATAACCTTTGAGAGAGTTGCCTTTTCAGAACTGATAAAACAGTACTGTGTGTTCTTTTCCATTGTAGGTATCTGGGAAAGCTGCTTTGGAGAAGACAAGTCTGAAGTCGCTTGGTCTGACTGGAGGCAATGCCATTATCAGGTAGGGAAGAACATTATTTCCATTTTTTCCCCTTTTCCTTTTCCCTTTTTTTTCCTTTTCTTTTTGCCCAAGGAAAAAAATTACTTTTGTGGGAGTGAGCATTTAAGGGCATGTTTTTGAAGACCTTCATTAGTTTTGTTTCCCAGCAGTGAAAGTGCCTCCTCACCCCATCCTTGTTGATATCTAACATTCTGACCTGTACCTGGTATTTTGTTTGGTATTTAATTTACTGTTTTATTTATAGTATAGTATATATAATCACTTTACAAGAGCAGTATGCAGAAAGAACAATTAAATACAATAATCTATTGTAAAGCAATAAAAATGTAAGATTAAAATATTTGAAGAGGCAATCTGGTCCTGAAATTGATGCTTCCTTTCTGATGCCTTGATGATAGGTATATCTTCAGTTTCTATTAAAACAACAGTTGGGGCTGATTGTACTTCTTTTGGGAGATAATTTCACAAGTGAGACATGGTAGTCCTTTGGCATTGTGAGAAAACTATCAGTAGGATAGCAAGTAGGCCTAACCCCAAGTCATTATAGAACAATGTCATTCTTTTAAAATAAGACTTAAAAATTATAAGAGCTGGCACAGGGTTTTGCATTCATTATCATATATTCCTTATTTAGCCACCCATTTTGCAATTAGACACCTGTGCCAGCTAAGGTTATCTGAATTGTCTTCAAGAATACTCCCAAAAAGAGTTAAATTCCCTGTTCACCAAGAATTGCCCTTTAAGACTGTAAATGTTAACACTTTATCACACTTAAACCTCTTTAAATTTGGCAGAGTACTGCATGTAAGTATCTCAGTCGATTGTTCCTTTTTTGTTAGTCTGTGTGAGAAATGCTTCATTTGTTGCTGGGGAAAAAACCTGGATCCCACTTCTCAATAATATAATTGACCACATATTTCTTGGAAAAGGAAAATAATTTCTCCTGTCTATGCATATACATACTTAAGCCTTCTTTTTCATGTCTCTTGTTTTAATAGAGTGAACGCAAAGAAGGCTGTTTCCTCTGATAACGCAGAAGGTGGGAGCAATGAAATTATTTCTAAAGAAGTACCAGAAGGGTCAGCTTCTACAGAAGAGCCAGAGGCTGTGTCTTTTGCACACCTGCCTGCCTTTCCAAGCTCATCCCGCTCAAGTGAGGCTGCACTTACCAACCAATGTACTGATAAGCAGAACTGGAGTAAAGGATCTCAGGATAATTCAGAGGAGCTTCGTCCTTCTTCAGAGCTTATGCCTACCTCATTTGTCCCTTTCACGGGCAGTGGTCAGTACCTGGGTGGTGGCTGTCCCACACCAATGCTATCTCCGGTATTGACAAACCAACCAAGTTCTCTGTCCAGTCCTGGAGGGCCTTCCAAGCCAAAGAAGTCAAAGAACAGCCAAGAAAAACTAAAGGAGCAAAAAGAGGTAGCGGTTTAGCTTGCTTGCGGTGTTCTTTCGGAGGAGAATGTTCTCTAGGCCTGTTCTCTTGACAATGTGTTAATATATTCTCCCAAATTTAGACAAAACGATGTCACATTCCTTGAAATAATTAAACCTTCAGTTTATTTTATGTGATTTATTTATAATTTATATGATAGCAAACAGTTTCATAGGTGAGTGATAATACTCTTGAACATTTCAAACTGGGTTAAATTATGAAATGATTCATAATCTCTTGTTTTAATTTTCTAGAGCATTCATCTTGTTAGGTTTAACAGTTCATGATGAATGCTGTTCTGCTTCATTATTAGGAGCTGGACGAAGATGATCATTTAATCTTTTTATGCATGGTTGATGTGTTCAGTTTGATATTAGATTGAGACATGGATACACCCTCTTACATTGTTTTGCCTGTAGCCATTGGAACCCCTGCTATAACCTTGACCAACGTCCTTACGTTGCCAAAATCATAGACTACGTAAGAGATGCTCGTGGAGCCTGCCTTCTCAGACATGGTAGTCTTTAGAGTGGCTGCAGGTTCTGCTAGAGCCTTCCTTCCCTCATATTAAACAGCGTGTGACTTTGACTGCTGCTTTCAGGCGCTTTGATCTTGGGTGCCTTTGCCGCTGATTGATTACGTTGCACTCCCTCCTCCATTCCTTCCATTCCCTTCTCTTGCTCTCATCAACAGCCCTAGAATGGGGCTGGCCACATGGCATCTGCTTTTTGTCCCTTTTTAGTCCAGAGGGAAGGAGAAGGGGGGTGGGGAGAGAAACAAAACAAAACAAATTATTTTTAAACATCAAAGGTCCATTTTAGCAAAAGAATCTTCCCATTAATGTTGTGCTTGTTGTGTGGGTTTTTCCCCCCCTTTTAATTTGATGGAAGAAGCTGGATAAAATCTGTGCCGGCGTCCCTCCACTTCTGGGCTAGGACTGGTTCACAGACAAGCTATGCTTTGACTTTGATGTCAAAACATTAATTGTTAGAAGGTAGCTTCACTCCCTATTCCCCTTGAGATCAGAAGAATTGTGCAATGCGGGAGGTTTCAGACTTATCTGGCATGTTTTTTGGAAGTTGTAGCATGCCCCTCACCTTTTAATTGTGCAGCACAGTAACATTTAGGTGGGTAATAGATAGCTTTGAGTGGCTTGACCACAGCACTATAATAATCCTAGAGTTGGAGATTCTGTCATAGGTTGAGTTTGGAAATCAAAACCAAAATAGGTGAAAAAGACAAGTATGTTTATGTTTATCTTTCCTTTAACTGCCTTGTGTTGTAATTCCTGGAATGGATTATCCATCAAATCGTTCTGTCACCCAGTCCGTGCTATATGTATTCTGTGTAGCTGCTCCTTTTTTGGAATCTGTAATTGGAGAATTGCTTCTAAGAACCGCCTTGTGGAAACTGAACTATTATTCATCAGTCTGTAGCTCCATATCTGAAACAGAATGCTGGTCTGGCAATTGACTTTGTATTGGTGGTCTACTAGAGAAGCTTTGAATACAAGAGGACCCATGCTTTTGTCTTCAGTGTTGAGCAGCAAGCCCTAGCCAAGTGGGATGCTGCCAGTGTCTTGGGTTTGTTTAATAATAGAGAGGAATGTGTTGCATTGTTTTCATCCTCAAGTCAATTACTTGTTTCTAGACATAGCCCTTCTGGAACTCACTTCAGATTTTGGAACTCATTGCTGTTATGAGGAGAGTTAAAAGTTTAATGCTTTCTATTTGAAAGCCCTGTCTCCCAAGATACATTCAGTGCCAATTACAATTTGAAAGTTCTAGGCAGTATTTCTCAGGATAATTATATTGATGTGATAGAAAATTCATTTTTTCAGTCATACGGTATAACTTGTATAATATGAATGAGGTACCTGCCTCTGAAGCTGAAATGTCACCCTCATGGCAAATTTTTTAAGCTAAACATTCTTTTGTGTCAATTACTATATTTGCTGTTTCTTGTGAGTTCTTTAATTTACCTACTTTACTTTGCTACTCTTTGCTATTGCTATAATAAATAAAAAATATATAGTAGAAGATAATGGATGGCATTTGGTTCTGAATTAATTATTTGGTCTTATGGAGAATCTATCAGAAGTTGTGTGAAATTTCTTTATCAGGCATTAATAGAAATTGTTAGGGACTACCATGCGGTCCCGTAACATCACCACGGCCACCCATTGCCCATTCAGTTCTAATAATTAGAAATAGTGACCCTCAACTCCATTTATATTTAACAGGGGCAAGTGACAAATTACTCGGATTTGCGAAGTTGTCAACTCTCTTTCTTCTAATCCAGGAGGAGGAGTCCATGACTCTCTGTTCAAGACAATTGCTCATTTACGTTGCAGCCCAGTCTCTAAACAACTAGAGTCAGGCGACAGTAGTCATTGTGAAAGGACAGATTGGCAGCTCGTGGGTACTCCTTGTGCTTTCTGCTCGGGGAAAGCTACAATCAGGCTCCTTCGCCCTCTAGTTAGACCTGACTCTCTTCAACTTTCTAAAAGTAGCTGAGGGTCCACCCACGCAACCTCACTCTTTTAACTTTCCAAATTACCCTCTGGTGCCCACAAATAGAGGAAATCTTGCCTTGTAATTTGTGTTGTCTCTACTGATAATTGAGAGAGGCTCCATCTATTCCCAGAGGGCTTGTTCAGGGTGGGAGGGGTGGTGTTGCTGGAGAGAAGTCAGGATGATAGGACAGTAGATGGGTGGGAAGGAGAGCAAAAACAGGGTATGCTAGAGACATCAAGATGTGGGGGTATGAGTGACTAAAAATAGGACTATCCCAAGTTCACGGAGTCTGGGGCCAGGCCAGGCAGATCATTGATGGTCAAAGATGCTAGTTTTCAAAGCAGCCTATTAACCATACAGACCAACTGGTGCCATCGCTTTATAGCTCTGGATTCATAATGTGTCAGCCAAGTTTCATTACACAGTATTTACTTTAATCTATCAGAACTAGCAAAACCTAGCCCATGCTTGTGAATTGAATGGAAACTTTACTTGTAAGATAGTATAGTTTCATTTAGTAGATTAACTACATCAGTGTGTGCATTTTAGTCAGTCAGTGCTAAGGAAGCAGTATTTTCTTCTTTCTAGCCACTTCTGTACAGTAATTTCTATACTGCTTAGTGTTTCCTGAGTCTAGATTTCTACAGCAGGTTTATCTATCTGATTGACATCTTTCCATGGTTAAATCTACATTTACCCAAGAATAAGTGATACATAGTTTCAGGCTGTATTGAGATACATTTGCTAGTTTTAAAAATAATATTAAATACTGTAGAACTATACAGCAAATAACTGTTGAAAATAAAATTTACTAATTTCATTCCAAACTATACACTAAAAATAAGATTAAAAAAACTAAATAGATCAAACAAAAAATAAAACAAAAAAGGGGAAAAATCCACATAAAAATAGTATATCAGTATAATAATACGGTAGTGACATAAAAACAAAACAAGAAACTACAATTCTATAATATATTCCTTTGAGTGTATTGCATCTTCAATATAAGAAGAATAAAAGGTAACCAATCTTTTGGGAACATCCATTGAAAAGTGCAGTATTTTTTTTTTTAAATGTGAAACTAATGTAGGTTTTACATTGAAAGAACTACCCTGGTTATTTCCTAAAACTGGAAATAATTTTTTTCTTAGTTCCAAATAGCTTGTTTATTATCCCCTTTTATTTTAATATTTTTAAAATTGTTGATAATATTAAGTTGCTGCTTGATTTCCATAAAAGCCTTTTCTAGTTTATTTGAAACAACTGGTTTTTTTAGAGCTGCTAAAGCACTCAAATCAAACAACATAATAAATATATTACTGTTAGGATGATGTGGTTATTTATATTCATTTTATAATCTTTCAAAGGTTTTAAAAGTATCAATAATAAATGCTTAGAAGTAATTGGCAATCAATGTTTTCCAATAAAAAGTTCTTCCTTCCATTTTTAAATAACCTGCCTACTTAGTACATAGGATTACTAAATCCAGGCTATAAAACTTCAGTTGATCACTAGATGACACCAGAAAGATCCAGCTAAGACATGGTGGCTTTTTGTTTACAGATCTAATTCAAGTTCAAAAGGATTTGTATAATGCATATAAAAAGTAGCATTTTTAAAAAAAAACTAGAGTCAGAACCTCTCTGCCTGAGAAAGGACATATGATATATCTCTAACATAGATTGACAGATTGTAACCAAATGAATTCTGAGGATGGTGACGTTTTATGTAATCATATAATGTATATTTTGTGAAAATTAGAGCAGGAATTTACATTAGGAAAGAGTATAGCATAAGTCAATTATGAAGTTACATATGTAAATTTAAAAAAAATTAAATATATTGCTCAGAAATGTTGAGGGGTTGCCACAAAACCCACATTTTTCTAAGTGCAAAGATTACATTCCTTGTGCTATGTAGATTCTGTGCCTTGATGGATTCAAGCATGAAGCTTTAATTTATATTCACTGTACAGCATTTGGAGCGAGAGCCAATTGTGTTCCATCCTGATCTTCAAGAGCCGTCGGATTCTGATTCACAAGATCTCCCTGATGAGTTCTTTGAGGTTACAGTAGATGATGTGAGAAAACGTTTGGCCCAGCTCCAGAATGAAAGGTAAATTTATTTTTCACTAGTAGTTAAGTCATAATTTTTATGCCCAATGTACATACAATATAGATTGTTTCTCTGATTCTGATGGAATCTAAAACAATGAATATGCTCAGGATTTGCTTCCCAGTTGTACTTAATATTCTTCATATTCTTGGAGATTTTGCTTGTATTCTTAAATGACGCTATAGAGCACTGCAAACCAAGACAACTAGACACAAGAACAGTTTTTCCCCGAACGCCATCACTCTGCT
>JANHFT010010322.1:38923-49277 GCA_032467955.1 Pseudoxenodon macrops | reverse complement strand
CCAGAATTCTCCAGCCAGCATAGCTGAAGAATTCTGGGAGTTGAAGTCCACCAGTCTTAAGGTTGCCAAGTTTGGGACCCCTGCTCTATTACTTCCAATTATACCATTACAATTGAAATATTTTTTCTGGTCATTTGCTAAAGAACTCTTTAGTATCAGTTTCCTTTGCATCCGCAGTTGAAGCACATATTTGTATCACCATAATATTGATTGGTATAGATCTGAATTGAAATTATGCTATAACTTTAAGGCTTATATTTATTTTCGATACCCCATAATTAATAAAGATGACTAGCAGAAGAACTGATGCCCCTCGTATGTCAAGTCATCCATCCATTTCACTTTGATGAACACTGAATACTTAAACACACAAATGCCAGCATTTCAAATATTATCCATATTTCTGTTGGATCTTTGGTCTACCAACAACTATTTGGGAAATTGATAAAGAAATGTTGGTTGATAGCAGAATTTCTGATTTAAGTGGCTGTGTGTGTTTAATATTACATCTCTCAGCACTAAGATGGCCAAATTATTCTGTTTAGGTACTGGCCCAGTCCCTGTAGACTAGATGGAGAAACCAACCCCAACCTAGTCCTGTCAAGATTGCATCACAATGGAATTAGGAGGCCTCCAGATCCAGGGATATTTTTTTGTCTCTAATCTTGAATGGGATGGCACTTCCCCATTCAAAACTGGTGCACCAGTCTGAGGGTCGTTTTGTACTCATAGCTCCCACTTGGAGAACAAATGTAGTTGTGGCCAAGAAGACGTTTGTACAGTTTTATCTTGTGTGCCGTTTATACTCTTTCCTGGATTAGGAGGCTCTTCAGACAGTCACTTATACCAGAATATTGTCACTTATCTATTGCAACGTAGTCTACATGCTCTTGAAGAGCATTTGGAAGTTTCCACTGGTCCAGAATTCAGTGGTGTGGGCAACAATGGAAAGACCTTGGGATGGCCACATACCAGTCCTGCTTTGCAAGCTACATTAGTTGCCATTGTGCTTTCTGGGTAGAATTCTGGATGCTGATTATCATTATAAAACCTTACATGGCAGGGGACCAGGTTATTTGCGGGATCACCTATATCCCGTGGTATTTGCTAATCTCATAAGAACTGGCAGAATTGGAATGCTCGGGTCGTCTTGATTAAACAACCCTATCAGAACCCAGGAAGTGTGTCTTTTTGTTGCAACACCTGCCTTCTGGAATCAGATTCTCCAAAAAAAATCATGTGGCTCCCACTCTGATGGCATTCCCAAAAGCATTAAAAACCTCCCAGGCCTTAAAACAGGGTGGAGAGGGTCCACTTATTGGATTGTGTCCTTTGTATATATAGTGTACTGTCAAGAGAGATGCTGATCTTGTATATTTTATATTGTGTTTTGCATGATGTTCAGTTTTAAACTGTGAGACATCCAGTCATTTCGGAGTCAGGTGAAGTCCCAAATCTGATGAAATGAATAAGCTTGTGTGCTCCTATATAAAGTGAAAATTGCCTCATTGATACCATTATTTGTGTAGGTTTTCAGGAGCAAGAAAGCAATCACCATGCATTGATGCTTTTAAATTCAGTAATCTCATTCCAGAAATCCCTTTCTTGGTGGTTGGTATCTTTCATTGTCTTGAGATCACTTTGAAAAGCCTATTTTGATTCCCTTGCTTGTACAATCCCAGTATCTGTCTTGTTCTGTCTCTGAAAGGCTCCGTGTTGGCTGAAGTAATATACATACAGAAGTTAAAGGAAATATTAATGATGTTCTGTAAATACTTGGTAAATTATTAAGTGAATACTTACGCTTGTTTTCCTTATAAAACTGAAGAGACCTTGAGAGCTTCTACTGTAAACTTGGTAGCCATGGGGAAATAGAAGACTTAAGTTGTAGGATAAAAGAAAACTAGATGAATGTGAGCTTAAAAATAAAGAGGCTATATTTGAAGTGAACATCCTGTTGTATGTGTGTGTTTACAACAGGACAAATGTGCAGACTGGCAGCAACATGAAGTTTTTGAAAGTTATAAAGACTTCAAGGCATTGGCTTTGATATTTTGTTATGGCTGTTTGTGCTGGCTGCATTACCCCCATGGCCTAGGAATTATTTTAAAATGTTCTTCAGGGCAGAACTGATCAACTGCAGATTTCACTGTTGCAGAATTCTAGCCAACCTCCAGCTGGTTTATGTACTTGTTCTAAGTTCACTGGACTTTTCAGATATGTTTTCCCTTCCTCCTCTTTACATGTTCCGCTGCAGCAACACATATAGGCACCATTCATAGAACTAGAGTCAACTAGTTTGGCAAATTTCTAAAATGTGTGCTGGGAATTTGTGCTGAGAATAAAAGTAGGTATCTCAGAGTTTGGACAAAGATAGAATACAGGTGTAATTTCATCCTCAAAAGAACTAAAAAGACCTCAAAAGTTTCCTTCTGTTTTCCTCTGATAGCAAATTGTAAAGGGGCTATGCAGGGTGAAATCTGTTGCTGGACTTGTAATACAGGGACCACACTTATGAAACAACAACTTTCCAAATTGACTTTTTATTAATGTCTTCCTATTGTGAAGCACGATGCATGTAAATATGGTTCAATTCAGACCCAATGATTTCTCATAACATCAGTTCTAAGCCTGTTTAATCAGAAAGAAAATGCAGGTCCAGCAATCATTCGGATTGCTGCGTATATCCAATTTGTCCAACTCTCATTTCTCTGAGACACCCTTATTGCAAAGAATTTGGGATTCTTCTCCTTTCAGATATCATTAGTCATGTTAGTTTCTAGCACACACAAGTTAGTGTTGATTATCTTAGTGAGCACATAGACCTCCTCTGAGATAATTTATCCCAAACGTGACCCTTCACATCTCCCAACAATGTACTCATTGCTGTTGTAATTAAATACATCCAGTTTTCTGCTAGTTGTCTTCCCTATCTCTGTTCTTCCATCTTTTCCAACATTATGGACTTCTTAAAGATACTGTAGCTAGGCCTTTGCATAATGTGTCCAAAATGTGATGATTTGATTCTGATCATTTGTGCCTCATGTGAGAACTCTGATATATTTTCTTCTAGGACCATTTGTTTGGTTTCTTGGCTATCCATAGTATTATTAAGAATCTTCTCCAACCTCAAGTTCAAAAGCAAGAAAATATTCGGTCTATAGTCTATTTTTTCCCCAAACTCCCAACTTTCACTTCCATAGATTTTCACAGTGGGAACCATTGTCGGTATGATTCAGATATTTGTAGGTATTGAGACATCACAGCATCTGAATATTTTTTCCAAGGCAGTTTCACTGCTACCCTAACAAGAACTAATCCATGGCGTATTTGTTGATTGCTGGTTCTTTTACTGTTGATAGAGTAAGACAGAAACTATTCATCAGTGTCTTTGTTTGCATTTCTAATGCTGGTTTATTTATTTATATTCCACTTGTATTATTTTTATAAACAACTCAAGGCAGTAAACATATCCAATACTCCTTCCTCCTCCTATTTTCCCCGCAACAACAACCTTGTGAGAGTGTCTGGCCCAACCAGCTGGCTTTCATGGGTAAGGCAGAATTAGAACTCACAATCTCCTACTTTTCAGCCTTTCTAGGTTGCTGTATCTATTAGCACTAGTTTGCTCTCCTTTATATTTAATAATTGTCCCATTTTTTCACTTGTTCCTTAGTGTCTATGGAGATTCTCTGTCATCCAGGTCATGGTTGTTCCAAAAGTACTTTTTCAAGAGGCAACTAGACTTTCTTGTTTTTCTTTGAAGACATTTCGCTTCTCATCGAAGAAGCTTCTTCAGTTCTGGATGGATGGTGGGGAATGGAAGGATTTATCACCTTGGAGACAGCTGGTCATTAGCATTCTTTTAGAGGATGTGTTCCTTAGTTTTCATTCCAAGGGCACATTCAGCTATCAGAGTAGCATAACCTGTATTGCAAGGAGATAAAAGTGTAAATGTCAGCCGGAGAGAGAAATGAAATTGTGTGGGAGAATTAAAGAAGCTAGTTGTGTGTAGAAGATGTAAAACTCAAGCAGTGGAGTGTGCTCTGAGACTCTGAAGCTAATACAAGTGAGAAAGGAATAACAGAGCCTTATAATCTCACAAACTTTCAAAAGACACCTAGTAGCTACAGTCAGTTATCAACAAATAATTGCTTTATCCCTCCTTCAAACTGATAAGGAAAGGGAGGCACTGAAGCAACTTAGTACAAAGGAGCAATTACCAGCCTGTTAAATCTCCAGCAGGACCTATTGAAGTATAAGGGCTGGAAGATGGAGGATAATTTAGAACTAAATATAAGATAAAAAACACATTAAGTCCTTGATAAAAGGAACAGAATTCTGAATCCTTAAAGGTAAGACTAGAAAAAAACAGTTAATAACTGCTTTTATTGCTATAAACTCTTGGCATTTAAAAACAGTAAAATGAAAACTTGTAACATGGTTAAATGCTTTCACTCAGTACCACTTATAAAAGTATTATTAGGCACTGGTAAGTAGATATAGTGTATGTATTGCATTCAACATATAGATGTAAATGTTGTATAATAAACTTGTGTGTTTATTATACATACACACACACACACACACACATCTCAAGTTAAAAGCTTTATAGCCTTCTAGTCAGAAAGGTGATTTCGCACCCAAACCTACCTAATTATAACTCTCTCACATGAACATTAACTACTAGATTCTTATAAGTACAGAATATTTCTAAGGTATCTTGGATGTTGACATTCAGCTATAAAGAATAATAGTATATTTTTTCCATTTCTTTGGACCAATTTACTGTTTTTCCATTCATGTCCTTTAACATACCAATTTGAGGTTAGAAGCTCCTGAATTTGGGGGTCTTTTGGACACTTTTCTTCTTTGTCCGTACCTGTACCTGCATTTTCACTGTCTTTACAGACATTGATATAATTACTGCTTCTTGTCTCTTCTAACAGTTATTTGAAATTCAAGTTCCATCCTGAGATCTTTGTCTTTCTTGGGGGTGGCTTCTCTCTTTTTCTTGGCAATTCCCATCATTTGTTGACCCCATTTTGTTTGTTTGTTTGGCAATCTCTTATTGCATTCATCTTTAACAAGTTCTATGATTTCATTCCACAGTTCCTCTGGTTGCCTATCAATGAGGTTTAGGACTTCAAAGCAATTCCTGAGGTTTTCATTGCAAATGGTGGGTATACATTCAGCATCATATTATGGAAACTGGTTGGCTTTGTTCTTCTGCTTTGGCTGTACTTGGAACTTGCACATGAGCGATCTGTGATCTATTCCACAGTCAATCTTGGCTAATGTCTTTTACTATTAAACCATAGCTCTTCCACTTCCTAATAATAATATAGTGAACTTGATTTCTATATATTTTATCTGGTAAAGTTCATGTATAGAAGTGCCACTTCCAATTGTTGGAAAACAATGTTACTAATGAAAAATCACTGGTTTAGCAACACTGATAAGTTACTCTCTTTCTCATTTCTGTTTCATAAGTCATGCAATCCATGTTATTTCCAACATACATATTCTCCAACCAGAAACACCACATATTGCTTGCATATTCTGTTGATCTGAGAATAAAACTTACCTTCTTTCTGCATCAGTGGTTGGAGTATAAGCTTGAATAATTGTCACCTTAAATGCTTGTCCACAGAGTCTAATTAATATTATTGGGTCATTGAATGCATTCTACCCAAGAGCTGTCTTTATTACCCAAGTACCGTCTTCCTGATTAAAAAAACACAATTCTTTCTTCATTTTTCATGTCCTTAAGTAATAAACAATATGCTCATCTGACTGAAAGTGTCCAGTTCCAGTCTATTTCACTTCACTCGTGTCTAAGAAGTCTATGTGTGGTCATTTCATTTTGTCTTTCACTTAGTTGGGGATCATTTTCACACTTTTCACACATACATTTTCTGCATAGTAACATCAGCAATTAAAGAGCCCATAGCTTTAACCTAGCTAATCCATAAACACCATATTCCAAAAGAACTTCCTCTTCAGTGGCCTATTAGGTGCCATCTGACTTGAGGGGACTGTCATCCAGCATTATCTTATCAATTACTTTATCTTGTCTGTCCATGCAGTTTTCTTAGTAAAATTCAGGAATGGTTTACCATTGTTCTGCCCTGCACGGTATGATATAATGCGATGCCATTATTGCTAAGGTCATTATCTGCTGCCTCTATCTTTCTATATTGCTGCTGCTCAATATAGATGTATTGTCAGCTTCAACTGAGCAACTTTGACTAGGAGAATGTACTCTTGGAATACCCTCCAAACATTCTTCGTTCATTCCTCCCAGGAACATATTCAGCTGTCACAGTAGGACAGCATAGCGGGACCGGGGAGGTGTTGGTGGGGAGATGTACATAGAATTGCAGAAATAATTATACCAAGGAATAAAAGTAAGGAAATGAATCAGTGTGCTTGAAGTTTTACAACAAATCCATAGTAGTGTACCACTTTAATATGAAAACAACTAGCTCTCTGGTGAAACAGCTCTGGCTGATGAGAAAAAGTTGAACTTTTAGACATTATCTGATAAAAAAATAATAGGCTTCTTAAGTCTTCCTTTCCCAGCTGCCTTCTGTGTTTGATCAGGGGTCTTCTCAGCTTGGGAAGCTTTGTTCTCAGGTACTAAGGCAAGGCCATTTAGGCAGTGTCCCTTTGACTGTGGCTCTCATGTTTATATGCCTTCTGGAGATGCTCTTTGCCTCTTGCCAGAGGAGCTTTGATCCACAAGCTCCCCAATTAAATTTTCCAAGAGCTGATTTCTGTTGTGTAGTGAATGGTTGGGGATGGGGAGGGTGTTCTGGATTATATGGTATGTCCTGCTACTAGCTTAGAGTTCTGCATTCATGTACATGTTCCCTTTGATGTACTCATATACTTACTAATCTTTACCCATCAAACTAACCGTGGACTCACGGCACTCTAGTCATTACAACTCGTGTCATGGAAAGAATGCTCTTTCTTTTGGCAGCTGCTTGTCTCTTTCCTCAACCCTCCAAAGACAGCCGCCACTATTTGGTCTTGTGTTCTCTGAATAAACTTGGCAAATCTTCTTTTTTTTCTTTTTTTTTTGGGTAGGAGGGTGATTTATCTTGGATAATAGGCTAGAGAATATATCAAAGTGAAGCTGTCCAAATACAGGGAGTGATGGGGAAGAGGATTTTTCCCATGAAAAATGATTCATGAAAATGTAGACCGATAGTTTCAACCAACTACTCCCCCCCCACAAAAAAAGAAAAATCTTAAGTACTAAGCAAGGTGCTGTGAATGTGAAGTTTGTCTAAGTATGATATATAGGCTTTAGTTTGCTTTCCGTAACTTCTTATTTGAACTGATGAAATGTGACTTCTGAGGCCACAAAATAAATCTGTATTACTTGTTTGCTGCTTGATGTGAATCAATAGATTATAATTACCTGGTACAGAAGGTATATTTGTTACACTTGAAAGACATCTTAGTCTGGCTTCAGAAGTAGACAACTTAGATACTATAACATGCTACGGATGTGGAGGCAAGCGGCAACTGTGGAAGCACAGGGCAATTGTTTGTTAATTAAAAGAGAAATATGTACTGTGAAAGTACAAAGGCATCAAAGACATAAAGGGTTAGTGCATTTCTAATAATTATGCAGTCATGTAAGGATAATTTCAACAGATAAGCATATTTTGCAACTTTTATTTCCTTAATTCTATCTCCTGTCCCCCCCCCCCAAAATGGAATAGGTAAAACTTTAAAGTTTTGAGCCTTATGTAGGCTTTCACATGAAGGAAAGGCTCAAAGTGTTGTCCTTGTAAAATAACAATTTTTCTGTGTCTTGCTGCAGTTCATTTGTTATTCATTTTAAGTGCTCAGAAACAAAGGACATGTTAACTTTGATCGTTTTCCAGAGATACACTCTTTCCCAGAATGATGGGCACGCATCCATGTTGTTGCTGCAGGATATCCAGTTAGTATTCTTCCACATCGTTTAGTCAGTTACTACTCAGAGCATCCTATTTTTCAGCACTGATGATGACTTTTCAGCTGTAGTTCAAGATTACACTAATATAGTGCATTGTCTTTTTGGCAATGATTGCCATGGTGTCATCCTTTCCCAAAAAAGGAAATTAATAGCATTAACACATGGTTCAAGAGATAGGCAATCATTTGGACCTGCTGAATCAAATTTATCTGACTATATTAGATGGTCTCACAAAATGGCTCTCAGAAGCATAGCCAATGACAAAAACTCATTCCCCAAGCCAAACTACTAAGTTCCTTCTTCCTGCTGTCTTAAAATGGTTTCTACAACCCATTTACTTGTTTTCTGACCTTCTTCCAAAACTAGCAATATGTTACCACAGACATTGACCATTTCTATTTTGTAAGGATGCCTGTGGAAAAAATGTGGAGCCCAGATACAAAATTGTAAGTTGAGGGTGTACTGTTTTTTTCAGACCAAGATCCAATTAAAAAAAATAATATGCTGGAACCTACACAACATTAGCCCTGACTATAACAAAACTCAGCTTTCTTTAATTTACTGTAAATATGGAGTTGCATCGAAGTTTTCCAGGTGCTATATGTTATGTTGTGCCTCAAATTTAGTGTATTTATTGTAAATAAAGGTTTTAGTATGCTTGGCACTTTGCTGCATAGACTGATATTTTTTCATTATTATTTTTCAATTGTTTCTAAATCGGACAGAATAAAAGGCCTGGCAATTTCAAGAGAATTACTGTCACGTGCCATATTCCATCCCCATATTATTTTTCAATGGACACACTATTGTTAACAATATGTAACTTTGATGCACTGACCAGTCACTTAAATCTCAATATCTAGGTCTTTTTTTAGTATATTAATTCCATATTATATTTGTAAACTTCCAGAAATATCTGTCTGGAAGCTCTTGGAAGGAGAATGTTGTCCTAGATGGGCTCTAGGTCTGACCCAGCAAGGCAGTTCTTTTGGTTGTTATTGTGCTGGTGTTTTTAAGCCTTGGAGTTAAAATGATGCCATAAAGCTGAAATGTTGTGATAGCAGAGATCTATTACATTTAATGACAGTCTCTTAGATCTTTTATTTTACAAGTCTTCTCCCACAGTTTTTCTGTTTTTATCTGTTTAATTTGTAAACTATGTATGTGTATACATTGGGGTGGTAATACAAAGATACCCCAAGCATATGGTGTAACAAATAGTCACAGATGTTTAAATAAAACTGTAGAAGAATGGTACATGTTTTTCACAAGTGGGATAGAAAATTGTACTCAACTTGGCTGAAGTGTTAAATACCTACATTATGTAGCATCTGAGTTCTCAGTGATTTTGTTTGATTGGTGGCACTGCTTCTCCTCTAACCTGAGTTTGATTTTGAAAAATATTTTTTTATGACGTCTAGAGTCTTTCAGCTGAATAATTGAAAATTCTTTAAATGAAAATGTGATTTTCAGGAGCCCTGCAGGAATTGTGAATGTGTTATCTTGATGAAAAGGAAGGAGCAGTTCCAAATATTCAAAAGCTATAGGCATCCATACTATAAAAGCAATAGGGAATGATTCACAACTTAGAGAAAGTTTCTGTCAATGAAGAAATTGGAAAATGCCTCAAGTCATCCCTTTTCATATAATAATTCCAAGCAAATAAGAGTGAAAGTGGTAAAGTGATTCTATCAAGCAGTGCTATAGAAAACAGAACTGAAGATGGGTCTTGCCAAGGTGAATTAGGGAGGAAAGAAGTAGAGATAAATTGTTTTCTCTGTACATCCCTACATTGATTGGATAGATACATGTATTCAAATCTTGTACCTAAGAAAAGATACCAAGAAGTTAAAGCTATTCCAGAAACTCCTACATTATCCTTTTGTTAGCCTGCACTCGATTGGGTCAAAATCTTACATGCCGCATAGATTTTTTTTTAGGCACAATGTGCTTTAGGGTTGCAGTAAAATATATTCAAAAAGAGACAATTGGTGCCCAAATGAGCATGCTGTGTGCCTAGGCTGGAAAAAAAAAGAGCAAGCTATGGATCAAGCTCTCTGAAGAGAGTTTTTATTGGCCAAACTCTAGGAAAGAAAATAGATTTGGGGGGTGGGGGGGAGGAGAGGCGGCGGCTGAAATTTGTGTGCTCCTGAACTGCTGTCTCATTCCTTTAAGTCTCTTCCAATTAAAAACGCTTTGGTCTGATGTCTTGCCAGTGCTGGGAATTGGTTGGGGAGGAGGAGTTGGAAAGCTAAAGCTGGGCTTATTTGTCAACTTGTGAGTAAAAATAGGGTAGCAGATTGTGTGTGTGTGTGTGTGTGTGTGTGTGTGTGTGTGTGTGTGTGTGTGTGTGTGTGTGTGTGTGTGTGTGTGTGT
>JANHFT010010322.1:6480-28180 GCA_032467955.1 Pseudoxenodon macrops | reverse complement strand
TGTTGTTAAATTTACTTTGTATAGTTACAATTTTCATTTATTGATCAAATTAACAAATTTTATAAATTCTATGGAATGGTCCATTTCTAAAAATAGGGGTGTTCCGAACATTTTGGAAAACTGTTGCGGTCACTATGACTTCAAGTCTGTGGTTAAGGGTTAAATATTGTAAAAATTAAAAGAGAAGAAGATGTTGCTCTTTGATTTGGTAATATATTAGTTCAGTTGATCTAATAATGGTTTAGGGATTTCAGGTCTAACCTCTCTATACATTTGGTCTTCTGAATCATTCTTTCTGTTAATGAAAAGCAAGATACATTTGCTGATTAGGAGCACCCAGGTAGTAAATAATGTAAGACTGCTTGGTCATATACAGGCAATCTGCTTTAAACTACAAGGCATATTTACAGTAGAGAAGTAGCTAGATAGATAGCTAGATACTTCTGTATACAGTAGTACTGAATCAGGTGAATATTATTCTTCTCTAACCCTTGGCTGAATTAAAAACATAACTCCTATAAAAGTTAAGAAGCCCTGAAAAGCTCCTTGAGGGTTGGGGGTACATATAGTGCAGAACAAAATATCCTACAGAAAGCTCTCAGTTATAACATAGATCATGTTATTCAGTTAGAATTCTTTGCAGCCTTAGAAATAGCATTTAAAACCACAGGATATGCCACAGAGAGTCAGGAAAACATAAGGGACACAATCATACCACAGACCACAAGAATACAGAATCAGAACCATCTCAAAGCAGAAGATAGAGCAGGCCTCAAAAACCTAAAGAAGGACCAAACTATCATACTTCTCCCATCAGACAAAGGCCAAACAATAGTTGTCATGGAGAGATCACAATACATACAAAAAGCCAAAGAATTACTATAAGACAAAGAAGCATCCCAGTAAACACTAAGCCAATGCAGAAACCAGACAACCAGATCTGGAGAATTCTTAACAAAATAACTAGGAAAGGTCAAATAACAAAAAAGGAACAGTCGGAGATTAAAAGATGCGGACCCACCCTCCCACACTTCTATCAACACCTAAAAACATACAAGCCCAACATACCTCTTTGTTCGATTGCATTGTTAGAAGAGAACCCAACGTAGAACATAGCTAAAGAACTTACAAGAAACCTTGGACATCTCACAGAGGGGTCAAAATATTCCATTAAATGCTTTCAGAAAAACCGAACGCCTAATAATAGAAGAAAAGATCATTGTTTCATTCAATGTTTACATCCATAGACCCAAATCTAGTAAAAGAATCCATGGCAGCAGTACTACACAAGATAGCCTATATAACAAAATACACTAACTTCAAAATACTCATAATCGTGGACCTCATGAACCTGTGATTCACTTTCAGTTTGATGGACACATATGCCAATAAATCAGAGAAGCACCCATAGAATTACCAGTCTGCACCCACAGTGCAGACTGTAATGCAGTACGTAGAAACCATAGGACTCCCACGCATACCACCAAAAATAGGGATCTGGTATGTGAAAGACACTTTTGCCCTATTAAAAAAGAAAACAACTAGAGAAAACACATGAAACAATAGACTACATCTTCAAAGGAATAAAATGCACAAGGGAAGAAGAAAACAAACTGTCCTTCCTGGATATCCTCATCAAAAGAGAAATGGCAGCAAATTAGAAACATAAGTCTATCAAAAAAAACCACCCACGCTAACCAAGTGCTCTACTACCAAAGTAACAACCCAGACTTCCACAAGAGGAACTGCGTAAGAACATAATTCAGCCAAGCACAAATGTACTGCAGCGACTCAGAACACTAGAAAAAAGAAATTAGACTGCCTAGACCAGGGGTGCCAAACTGGCGGCCCGCAGGCCAGATGCGTCACATGCAGGCCACATCCATCCCAGCTCCGCGAAAGGGAAAAACGTCACATGACGGCAACGTGATGCGGGTTTGACATCCGTTGCCTATATAATATCTTCCAACAAAATGGATACTCATGTAGCTTTATCAGAAAGTGCATGGCCACTCAACCCGTCATCACAATCAACACAAGTTATGAAAATGGTAGTACTGCTGTACATCAAAAACATCTCAGATACAAAGACTATTATACCATATACCATCCCCACAAATCACAAACCAATTAAAGCCCTCCAAAATAAAGTATACTAAAAGATCCAGTAACCCAAGAAGAAAAACGGAGTCATCTACAATATATATTGCAAAGACTGTAACGGACACTATATAAGGCAGACAGACATAAAATTAGCAGAGCACATCCATGAATACCAACTAGCAGTCAGAAGACAGGATGAAAACTTTATTTCACAACATAGTTTCAAGTTAATCAAACTATCAAGGAGAAAACAATGTTCCAAACGACTCTGACAGGGAAAATCCTGTATATAAATACTAATGGGCAACAAACTCCATTCCCTTCTAGTGCTGAAAATGTTTTGTTTTGTAATCGAGTAACAAAATGTCTGCAAGGAATCAACCAAGCTCAGTGAGTACCGAGAAGCACTTCCCTTGAACAAAATGGCTCCATGTCAAATTTGAATGCCCCATATTCCTAGGAGAACATTCAAAATATTGAGTGTTCTGCCAAAAACAGTAGTAGTTATTTTATGCCATAAAGCCATGAAAGCAGGTAAGATGGAGAAGCCATACTACTACAGTATAACAGTTGTGAGCTCTTTATAGCTAATGCTATAGTTACATAAGTAACCCCAACCAAGGACAGATTCACTTCAATGCAGCATTTGATTAGAAGCCGGGGTGGTGCAGTGGTTAAGAATGCAGTATTGCAGACAAACTCTGCGCACAGTCTGGAGTTTGATCCTGACTCGCTCAAAGTTGACTCGGCCCTCCATCCTTCTGAGGTTGGTAAAATGAGGGTCCAGATTGTTGGGGGCAATATGCTGACGTAAACTATGGGGCAATATATAAGTCTTAAGTGCTACTGATGTTGCTATTGCTATTAATATCCTGTAGGTTATCTTCTATGTAATGTAGAGAGTTTGCATTTAATAGCTTACCAGAAAAGATAACGCAACATGTCAATATTATCACGATATTCCAATATAGGATTCTAACTTCCTAATAAGAATGAATTCAAACCCCAGTGAACAGGGAAGCAAGCCTTTTTAAAAAAAAATCAATCATTGAATATAAACTTAGCTGACTCTTATTTTTATACCCTCTCCTGCCTTCAGTTACCTTCAACCAATGGTGGCAAGTTCCTCCTTTTTTATTGACTAATGCACTTTAAGCCTCTGGCTGGCTTATTTAAAAAAACAGTTCCTTCAATTATGAGATGGCAGTACATGCTCAAATGCTGAAACAAAGTGCCCTGTTTTGTCCTCAGTAGAGAACAAAACTTCAGACCACTGGGTTTCTCCCCCCCCCCCGAAGCTCAGAATTTCAAAGCATTCATTTGGAATGTGGAACATTTTGTATAGCTCTGCTTACAAATTACTGCACATACATATTTTCACATGACAACAGTACTTACATTCAAGAGCTTCTATATTTATTCACGACGGGAATGGGCAGATAGAAGAGATGCACCCCTGTAAATAGCTACAAAAGCTAGACTAATACCTTAACATCTGTGCTGTAATGCTCAAAAAGATCCTAATCCTTCTCCTGTGTTGGCATGCCACTGAAGGAAGCAGCACATTCTTCTTCTTAGAAATAAATGGTCCACATCACACAGAGGTGGTTGTTGTTTTTTTTAAATTATGCCTGGCTTTTTGTTTGAAAGATGATCAAACGGGGTTCACATTAGGCGAATGAGGGATGTGTGACTTTTCTGTAAGGACATATCCTTAAAATGGCTGTGCAGTCTCCATTTGAACCATACATTCCACCTCTATCCACTGTTCAGACACCAGTTAGAGTAACCAGCTTTCCATTCAGTGGGGTTGATATGGCCCAGTTCCCTCTAAGCCTTTTTAACAAAGAAAACAGCATTGTACCATCTGAATGAACTTCAAAGTGGCTGGAAGGGGCACTAAGGATTCCTGGCACTTGTCATTGTCTCCTAGATTGGCCAACATTTCCCTTCAGGTCTAATTACTTCCAAATGCTTCCAGCTGCTTTGAAGAAACTTGGGAGGGAATGGGGGAAGAGAAAGGTAGGAAGACATTTCTGAGTGAAAAGAACAGAAGGTAACTAAAACAGCAAACAATGTGATATTTAATGTCGGTTAAAATGAGATGAAAATTGAATCCATAGAACAGTTCTGCCCACACACACTACTATCATCTATAATACTTTAAAGTGGCTGCTCTAAAAATAATTACAAAGCAAATTCAGGTTACCATACAAAACAGCCTGTATCAATCACCCTATTCTTACTGAAAGAATGTGAGTCTGTATACTTTTCAGTTAGTCCATCTCTGCATAAGAGCTTAGCGGGTATCTTATTTCTGCATCCTGTGTTGGAGACATCAGAACTGGTTTTGGTCTTTCATATAATATACTTTTATATGCTCTATTGTATAGTTGGATAGTTGATATTCTGTTCAACAACATCTTCACATCCCTTCTATTCAGAGAATTGTGCATATTAACATATGTTTGGTTGAACAGTATATGTGGCTTCTTTAAAAATAGAGAGATACTTCAACTGACATGCATTCTGCTTGATGCCAGATTCTAGATTTGCAAGGCAAAACCAGCAAATTAAGAGCCGTAGTTCAAGAGTTTCCTACTTTTTTGTCCCACTGTTTTTGAATAAGAGGCAAGGGTTTTTAAATACTTTTTTTAAATTATAGATGCAATTTCTCCTGGCCATCAATTCTTCTACAAGTTTCCATATATAATGCTGAATATCAGTTCCTCCAGAAGAACTTATTAAATCTGATGCTTACTAACACAGAATAATCAATTTGCACAGAGGTGCTTATGTTTCAAAATGTTGGTTTTGAAGGAGGATTATGCGTCTGAAAATTAGCTGAATTTTAGATTGTTCTCAGCTGGAGACACACACATGGATCTTGTCATAAATGCATAAATTCCCCTGAATGGTAGTTGAGAAAAAGACATAATTGTCAAAACTCGTTATTTATTAGATTTTCATCCCACTTTTATTACTTTATAAGTAACTCAAGGCAGTGAACATACATATATTGTCCTCCTATTTTCCCCACAACAGCTCTGTCAGATAGGTTGGTCTGAGAGAGAATGACTGACCTCAAGTCACCCAGTCAGCTTTCATGCCTAAGGCAGGACTAGAACTCCTGGTTTCTAGGCTAGCACCATTCATTCCATCATTACGTAAAACTAGTAGTGATTTAAGACTAGAGAAGAATAAACTCTGATTAGGAAGATTTATTGGAAAAATTGTTAAAGTAATAGCACAATTATTTACAGAAAGTACTTTTGCTTCTCTCTGTAGGCAATTCAAATAACTTTGACTTCTTGCTTCATCTTGCACATTCAAGAAGTGAAGCAGGAGCACCTCTATTCTGAGAAGGCAGAACACTCAGCACCTGAGTGTTGTTTACACAATTTATAGGCACCAGATTCTTTGAAAGTGTGACAATCCTCTCACACCTATTGTATATCCCAAATAAAAGCATAACTTGCTCAGCCTGTTAATATTTTATCAAAATTATGCACTCTCATGCCAAACTTTACATTGCTATTTGTAATTTATATAGTTTTTTTCAGGTTCTCAACATAATGTTCAGTCTCCCTTCCTGCTTTATTTTCACAAGAGTTTATGAGATAAATTGGGCTATCAATTTACCTCATCACTATCTCTTAGCCAAGATCAGTCAGTGACATTTTGTGATTGAAAGTAATCTAAGTCTTCCAGCTCTCATTTGCAATTCCTAATCACAATGTTGCAGAAATAATCATTAGGGTATTGTATGGCTGTGTTTTGGATTCATTCCTCCCCAAATGCTTTGAATTATACGTAGGCAGAAATGTAACACCTGTTTGCAGTTCTTTAAAGCACCTACAGTATATGGTTTATCATGTGGCAGCTACAGGATCCCAAACTTACAAGAGTTTGTTTAGTGACTATTCAAAGTTACAATGGAACTGAAAAAAGTGACTGTTTTTTACTGTTATGATTGTTTTTCACACGTATGTCCATTACAGTATTCCCGTGGTCATGTGATCAAAATTTGGAAGCCTGGGGACTGGTTCATATTTATGATAGTTGCAGTGTTCTGGGGTCACACAATCCACTTTTGTGATATCACAAAGAAAATGGGGGAAGTCCACTTAACAACCATGTTACTAACATAACAACTGCAGTGATTCATTTAACTATGGCAAAAAAGGTCATAAAATGGGGCAAAACTCACTTAACAAATGTTTTACTTAGCAATATAAATTTTGTGGTCATAAGTTGAGGTCTACAGATACTTTAAAAAATTAGGTCAATTTTTGTGAGATTGATTAATTTCTTCCCTGGATAGATGGGGCCAATTCTAGTGGCATTCCTGTTTCTCACCCAGGTGGTAGCGAAATAGTTTCTATCTGCTTTTTCTTTTCTTTTTTTAATTCAATAAGCATTCACGTTTTATTCCTCAATAAGGCATGCTGGTTGTGGAAAAAACAACAAGTATAGTTGTCCCCCTGAAAGAAAAGAAACAAAAGTAAAAACAGTCACTACATCAAGGCAGGAGGCAAAGCTAAAGATTGTAGGACTGGATGTTTCCAGGGAGAGCTGATTTGAGTTCTCCAGCCTTACCCCTACAGATTCAGTGGTGTCACTACACAAGCTTATTCAAATTCTTTTAATGCGTACCACAATTTAGTGAGAGAGCTTGATCCAGTTGAAACAAAAGTACCAATTCCTTACAGCATGTTTACTGAATAACCCTAAAGATCACATTTAGGTCACATTTAATCTGTTCTAGTCCTGCCTGGACTAGAATTGGAGTTCTTCTTGGAAAAATCCAAAAAAACCACATTTTATTAATTCTACCGATAGCTGTATGCTAGAGAATGGTTATATGCTGTAGAATTGATTGTAATAAATTCATTGTACATATGTATGTTTCTTAACTACCTTCGCCTTGGGTACAGAGCTTCTTGCCTTTGGCAGTGTCCTGGACAGGATTCAAGTTAAAGATATCATATGAAGAAACTCTGTTGGCCATTTGCTCTCCAGGGAATACAAAAATCAAACCAAAAGAAAATGGAGCAAGCACTTTGAACGATTTGTTTCAATATATGCAATAATATATGTAATAATAATGTTGAGGTTGTTAGACAAATATTGTTTTCAATCAAAGTATGTTTATAGGCTAACAGTAACTAGGGCCTCTTGTCAATGTTTCAGATCCTTGATTACTTTTGATTGCAATTACACTTCCAAACTTGATTATATATGTAAATATAAAACCAATGTGAAAAACCCTTCTAGTACAGGATCTGGCTTGAGTTTGAGAAATCAAAATTCACATCCTCATTTACTCAAAAGTCATTGGCTAAATTTAGGCTGGTTGATCACCTACCTCTTAACAGATAATATGGTTAATATAATACTTATATCACATCACACTTGTGTCGGAAGCACCTGCTTCTCAAAATAATTTTGGATATATCATCTCCTTTGTTTTAGGAGTAACTAGTATTAGGTATAGCAGAAACAATGCAAAGTAACAGTAATTTCTTGTACAAAGCTAATATGTAGGAAGAAATACTCTGGAGAACTCCCGTTGACCACTTTGGTTATTACCATTCTTAGTTCAAAGCTGACATGGTAACAGACTCACTATTTCAAATTTGTATCATTAATTACACACACAGTATAAAAATCTGAAATGGTGAGTTTGCTACTCCTAGTCGTTTCCTGGGTTACAACTTCAGCATGGTTGATGATCAGAGGTAATGATAGCTGTAATCCAACATCCACAAGAGCTCAGTCCTTCCTGGTTATGTTCCTTAAGTCGCACTGAATTTAGTGGAGCTTACTTCTGAGTTCCTTAAGATACAATTACACTTCTTTTAGGCCTGATCTTTCTTTCACAACAAAACCAGATTCATTAGGCTACGCCCTGCCTCCATGTGTAAGGTTTACTATTTCACAGCTTTCCCCCCCCCCCCTGCTGACAGAGGGGCTGGGTCTTGCATGATGTGGGATCCTCACACATGCTGTTTGTTATTCTGCCCCTTTCTGAAAGTTTTTCTTTCGTCCTACAAAGAAAAGGCGGGGTGGGGAGGCCAAACAACTCTTTGAAGATACTTGACTTTCTATGATTAATTGCAACAAGGAGCCCACACAAGGGAGGGAGGTTATTTTTGATTTATTGACGTTTCTTTGTAAGAACAAATTTATAGCAGAGGGAAGCAGCTTCTTAGAGGAATATCAAATGGTTAAAAGGTTCCATGCACTCTTTGATGTCATGGCCCTGTGGAATGTGGGAAAGGGTTGAAGGACAGGCACTGTTTATTCATAAAATAAAGATCGGGTACCTGCCGTTGGCACAGATTTGGGGCTAGGCTCCTGTTTAAGAACTTAAGACAGCGCTCAGGCCTGGAGGTGACAAGAGCCCTTGATGTGGCCAAACCTCCCAAGCATACTCGCCCTTTCCACACACCTCTAGAAGGCGGCACCTGTTTTTCTCATTAGAAAAGTAAAGACGTTACCTGACTATGAATGGAAATCAGAAGGGCAGGGCACAGCTTCAGATAGCCACCATTTGCTCCAGGAATTGTGTTACAAGAAACTCCCAACAAACCCACACAGTTATTTTAGGCAACACTGACAGCCACTAAGCGCCCCAAAAGAGATGGCAAACAGAGCTGAGAAGGAAGGTAAGTTGTCATTCCAGGAAGTCAGCATATTTTGTAGGAAATTCCATATTACTAGTCTGTGGTTCATTTTGCTTCTGAGTTCAGCAAGATCTTCTTAGTAACAGGAATGTAAGTTTTTCACTCATTGGGTGTCTAGAAATCCAGAAGCTGTGGAAATTAAGAATTTCAACATAAATAACAGATTTGCCCCCAAATTAATTAACAAATCTCAGTTCCATTTGCCCAGTGAGGATACTGCCAGTTAAACATCTCCCTATAAAAGGAGATTAAGATGCCTTTCCCCATATACTTATCCTATGAATTACGGAATCTGAGCTGTTGTACACACCAGCTGTGGCAAGATTTTTTCCACATGTTCCACTTCCACCCTAGTTACATCCTCAGTCTGAGCTTGCCGTGCTGCTCGTGCTGCTGCTTCTGAAAAAGACACAAAACATGGCAAGCAAAAATAAGTAGATGGGACATTGGAAAAGATGGCAAAAATTGTCATGTAGAAAAGGCTTTTCTTAATGGAAAAGGGTATTTATGTTTGTGAACCTTTTTCTTGTCGCCATTATTATAAAAACAATTATTAGAAAGCAAGCATGTGCTCTCTTTATATGTATACTTGACACATGACTAGATAATTCATAAGAGGCAGATGGATATTAAGTAGTAACTCACAAATTGAAATTTCTGGTTTTTATCAGCATGCATACTTATTTAAGCAGTTAAAATTAAGATCAGAAATCAATTCTGGGATCGGAATTTTAAAAAATGAGATTTACGAGGGTTACACTTGCTTCTGCTAAAAACATCAAGCGGTGAATAAGAAGGCTGGAACATAATTGTACAAGAAAATGTTAAGATTCCACAGGTTCTGTCCCATCCGTGTATGATTCAGTCCAGTTTAATTACTCACCTCGAACAAATACTTTAAGCATTTCAGCCATCAGCAACATAGCATCACCACCGGCTGAAAGAGAAGGAACATTCCTATGAGACCTTGTCTAAGCATCACCGTTCCCCACACTCATTCATGCACATGCAACCCCGGAACCCATATGCCACGACTATTTTTCAGTTATTTCCCATGTTCCAGGGCACGGTCTCCCCACAGAAACGTTTGGGAAGATGTCCAGCAGCAGTTGGCCTCTTTACGGAGGCAGAAGGGGAAGTAATTACCTCGTGTTTTGTCATCTTTGAAGTGGAGCTGGAGCAGTTTGTTCACGGTCTCCTGCACAGAAAGGGACTCGGTCAAGAAGTGTTAATGGAGAAAAAATGGATCTCTTATCTTTCCAATTCAAAAATCTACTCAATAAGTAAAGTAATATATTTTAGGTCAGCTTCTGTTGGCATAGGAATACATCAAAAGAGACTGACAAAATATATTACCAGGTTTAGCAATAGCACTTAGACTTGCATACCACTTCATAGTGCTTTACAGCTGTCTCTAAACAGTTTACAGAGTCAGCATATTGCTCCCAACATGGGTCCTCATTTTACCCACCTCGGAAGGATGGAAGGCTGAGTCAACCTTGAGCCTGGTGAGTTTTGAACTGCCAAACTGCAGCTAGCAGTCAGCTGAAGTAGCCTGCAGTACTGCACTCTTAACTACTGCGCGACCTCGGCTCTTATTTATATCTTATTCTCTTGAGAGCAAGAAGAAATAAACTATTGAAGCCTTCATATCTACACAATATGAAGGTCTGTCCCATCATCCACCCTTTTTCTGGCTGCTTGGGCCAAACTCTGAATTCCTTAACATCGTCCATTTCTACCAGCTATCCCACCTGTTTACAATTACTTATTTTGATGAAGACTTGTTTGTTTGTTTAATTATTTCCTTCTAGATTTTCTGGAAATGGTAGAAACCAATAAAGTTAGGCATTTTCCATTATTCCTACCGACAAAGTTGGTTTCTTTAGGGGAGGTGGGGAGTAAAGGCATACAAGAAAAGAGGCTTCTTTCATCTCAGTAAATAGGAAAATGTGTAGAGGAAAATAGAGCTAAATGTATTTAATGACCTTTAGCCAGTGATGGGATTCACAAAAAAAATACTACCTGTTCTGTAGGCGTGGATTGGTGGGTGTGGCTTGGTGTGGGCGTGGCAGGGGAAGGATACTGTAAAATCTCCATTCCCTCCCCCCTCCAGGGGAAGGTTACTATAGAATCCCCATTCCCTCCCGATCAGCTGAGACTCCAGAGGCGAAGAACAGATGGGGGCGGGGCCAGTCAGAGGTGGTATTTACCGGTTCTCCGAACTACTCAAAATTTCTACTACCAGTTCTTCAGAACTGATCAGAACCTGCTGAATACCACCTCTGCCTTTAGCTGATTATTGTCAAGTATCACATAACCAATATCTTAATATGCATACTTTGGGGAAAAACCTCTTCTAGTTTAAAAGCAGAGTAACCCTCCTTTATCTTTGTTTTCCATTCTAACTAGAGCCAACAATGTAACTTCAAAAATAATGTGATATATTATTAATATTCTCTAACCAACATTTACATTTAGTGTTACGCTAGTTAAAACTGGCTGCAACCCACTGGTTTGGCTGGGACAACTACTTTGTTACTCATCTTCAAGAGCTATCTTCCATTAAAGGAGCATTTGCCTCAACTCCAAAGCTATTGGACTTTATGCACTTTTGTGCAGTGCCTAAAAAACTTCTAAGTAAACACCGTAAATCTTATAGATACATCTACTAGGTTAGTGATGTTGAACCTATGTCACGTGTGCTGGAACTGGCATGCAGAGCCATCTCTCCGGGCACACCAGTCGTCGCCCGTTGCTCTTCTGGGTTCTGGCGCACACGTGTGCTGCCCATTTGGTCTTTGCGTGTGCATGCGTGCCAGAAACCAGAAGACGAGGTGACTAGTACGCATGTGTCCGTTGGAAACCAGAAGCTTAGTTTCCTGGCGTGCACATGTATGCCGGGGAACTGCTCTTCTGGTTTCTGGTGCTCCCGCGCGTGCGCACCAGAAAGCTACTCTTCTGGCTTCTGGTGCATCTAAGTGTACTGGTCAGTGCATCAAAACTCACAAACTAGCAATTCTGCATTCCGCATAACCTAAAAGTACATAGCAATATAGCGACTTTTGATAAAAGACACAAAATGTGCAAGCAAACAAAAGTGATGACAAAAATATTTCTTTGGAAGCTTTATTAATCTGCATTTAATAGGACTAGCTGCATTTTTTATTCCAAAACTGAAGAGTGAAAGGTGAGCCAGAACACTACAGTTTAGTAATTGCAATTCTAGCAACTGAACAAAGTGGTATATGAATCCATATATGATATATAGCAACTATTTTAAACATAAAGTGATACTGAAAGTTTACATGTAATGGACCTGGATAATCCCACTGATCAAGTACTGTTATCGGTTTACCACTTAACCAAACCTCACCCCAAAGATTCTTGTTTAGAAGATCAACACACTGATGGAAATAATTGCATGAACTGGTCTTCTGGGGAAGAAATGGCAAATTGAAGATGAATGAGTGAAAAGCAGGATGGAATGAATGAAGAGTCAAGTAGAGCAGCTTTTTGTAATTCCTCTCCAGACAAGAGGATTTGAGATTGCCCACAAGTGCTCCACAGACAGTTGCACTCTGCAGGTCATTGGTGAATTTAAAGCTTTGAGAGATGAGGGAATAACCATCTTGATCAAATCACAGTCAGCACCTTTAAAACAACATTGAGTTTGTGTACTTTCTTTTTAATCACTTTTGGAAATTTCTTGTTAACAGTTTTTTCAGCTGTTAGGAACCTTTGGATCACTATGTTTTACAGAACTGATTGAATTTCCTTCAATCTTTACTGAAATAAGTTATTAAGAACAAAAATTAAGGAATAAATAGTAAAAGAGTGATTAATTTTTTTATATTTAAAATATTTTTTATTAAAAATTAATAAAATTTTAAGTTAATTTTAAGTCTCTACAGATACATTATGTTTAAAAAAGCTATGGAAGAGGTTTTTGAGACTGATTTGAAAGTTGATTTAAAAATGATAGACTACATAAATAACATGGAAAAAGATGCTACACTGGATATACAAAAGATGCTGATGTTTTAATAATTAAAAGGATTATACAAATAACAAACTGTGACATTGATAATTTTCCTCTATTAGATTTACAAAAGAGGCATGTTAAAGCTCTGAAGAATTTTGTGGGAAGGGCAAGTATTGAAAAGAAATCAAGTTCTGACACACTGTTTGAATAGAGATCAAGATTGATAGAAGTAAAAGGAATATAAAGTTAGTGTATTTGATCAAGGCTAAAGTAGATATCCTTCCTCTGGTAACCCTTAATGGACATCTGTTGATATCATGACTGAAATGACAAGGTTTTATGAATGTGTTTACAGATAAGAGTTAGGATATAGATTTTATAAAAATGGGAAAGAAGAGATATTTATTTTATTTTAAAAGGTGATGTTACTAAAATTGTTTATTTTTGCTGTGGTAAAAGGGGGAAGCCACTTTTTTTTTTTTTTACTATATTCTTGCTTTTCTGTCTTATTTTTTAAATAATTTTAACCTATTCTGCACCTTCTATTTTTTTAGTCTGTTAGTTTTTATTGTTGTAAATTGTAATCTTTAATAAAATTACCATTAAAAAAAGAAATAATTCTATGAATTATAAAGAGAACTAAGAGTTTATAAGCATAGTAAGAAAAAACTAGAAAGAAAGAACTGAACAATTAAAGACGTTCAAAAGGATTAGTAGCGGTTGCTAAATATCTGATTGGCAAACAGATGGGGAAAAAGTGTATTTCCAAGAACACCTAGTTTGCTATTCTGCTCACTTTTACTCAGATCACATATTTATATAATATACAAATGTACACAATACAAAAGCTATTGAAGTAATAATTCTTAACAAAGAATATACCAAGAACTACCAAGTTCACAGAATTACAAAAAAAAAATTCCTCTCTTGCTCATGTCAGGGAGAAGCTGTATTATCTCACTTCAAACATTCTATATCATTTCTTCAACCTGATGAAGGTGGTGTGTCAGGGAGGGATGAAAGGAATTATTTATGACAGACAAGTTTCATAGGCTTATGCTAATAGAGGAACCCATTATCTTTTTTTTCTAATAAGTTTTTAAAAATTTCCCTTCCATGAAAGGTAATGGAAGAAAAACAAAAGTGCTCTGCCAGTTCTAGTGCCGGGTACTTTTGTCTTCCTCTTCATGCAATTGTATATCAAGTCACACTATTAGTATAGCAAATGCAATATTATGTACCCTGCCTAGCAGGGTACAGGTTTCTAAGAGTTCAAATGTTTTGCAGCTGTACTTGCTAACACTTTACAAAGAAGTTGTGATTTGTCTCCTAAAACTTTGGACTTGGGCTTAGGCATACGTAACCACTGTAAAATTGAGCTATAAAACTGGGCTAATTAAAAATGCATTCAATTAGGCCTTTGAAGTAATTTTAAAAAAAATACATCTTTTGTACAAAAGCAGCAGGCACATTTGTATTCTACTGCAGGCTTAATACGGTAGGAAACAAAATAGGAAATGAATGAAGCTCTAGTGCTATCTGCTGTATCAGTTTAGAACTGCTCCAAATAATTTCACTAATTCAACACCTAACATTCACTTGAAAAAAAAAATTAAATGATACAATTGTCTATCTTTCAAAATACATTTTGGGAAAATGATAGTTATTAATATACAACTTCAGTAGTTGAGTGAAACTTATTCAGTACTGTGATAGCATTTTACTCCAAAGTGAATTCAACTTTTATATACATTTCCTGGCCTCTTTTTAGCAGTCCGTCCCCACCTTTATTACTTTATTATCCTGACCATGCTGCTTTCCTATTAGAACTTTCCTAATCCATGGTATTTTATCTTCTATTACTAAATTTTTAAGCAAACTATTATTCTGAGGATGCATGACCTTGGACGCTTTTTTAAAAATTACATTTTAAATTTTTTTTGCTTGATATTATGGACAATATTCCAGTTCCAATACTGTTCATCTGTCTCAAATCAGTTCAACAGTATTCTGCATGCATCTTTTATTAAATCCCAAGTATTGTTCAAAATTAAATCTGGGGCTGTTTCTTTTCTAATTAAAGTTGTCACTGGTTTTGAACATAATAATTTATATTTAATTACGTGTTCATAACTTAGAAACATGCTCTTATCCATGCAAGGTACAGCGCTCAGTATAAAGTTGTGTAGTCCTAACCGCGTAACAACTGACAAAAGCGCCTTTGCCTTCGCGTTATAATGTAAAGCTATTGCAAATACATTCTGATGAATAAGCAGTCCTGGATTATTTCATAATAATGGCAATAATAATAAACATTTAGTAAACTTGTCCGTAGACGGTATTAAGGGTAGGCAAAACAAGAGATCACCTCCGGCGCTCCCACTCCAGGATACCAGAGAGACTGGATTTCATTTCGTAGCCCAATTTAATCTATTTCTAGCTTGTACTTTATAGGCGCCATCTCAATCGTCTTTATCTCCTGGGTATTTCCTCCAAAAGTCCTCTAATTCTTGCTTTTCAGCCAGCGGGACCTCCATTTCTTCTCCACCCTCCAATTCCTATTACACAGACTCCATTCCCATGACTGCCAATGGACCGGTCAATTCCTAACTCAATTCTAATTGCAACCTCCGTCCTACCGGACGGACGGATCCCCGAGTTTTAAAACAAATCTACTTTGGCAGCAACCATTCTGGCGCTTCGCCCACCTCCGGGGGGATAGTTACTGCTCTGCATGGTAAGCCTCCGGCCATTCCCACGTTACATCTCCAGTTACATCCTGGTACGGCCAAAACTTCCAATTGCTAGCGCCTCTTTCCTTTTCTCACCCATCTTAAATCCTAACCCAGAACGTCCAAGCTGAACTCTTTTTTTTTTCTCCCTTTGTTTGTTTCCCCGCTGCTCGTTTCCCCCGGCCCGTTTCCCCAACCTTTTTGAAGCCTCCCGCGCACTCTTCCCTTGTCTCCATTTCACACTGCATTCCCTTGGTTAGATTCGGCGCTCAAAACCGTCGGAACATCCGCGTGGCGTGTTGGGAAATGTAGTTCTAGGAGGCCCACCCGCAAGCGTTTACTTCCGGAGAAGAACATCTTCTAACAAAGAGGCATGCTGGGAAACGTAGTTTATTTATTTTTTTTGCTCCTTCCGCCTTTCAGTCTCTGTAAAGCTGCTGATCTGAAAAGAGGCGGGAGGCTTAAGTTAGAAGTTTTGTTTTAGGAAAGAGAAGAAAGCTGAGCTGGGGTCGGTGCCCGAAAGCATCGAGTCAGGCTCTGAGGATGGAGGAAATAGGGAAAGAAGGGAGAGCGATCACAATATGAGAGTCTTGATTACAGTGAGTAAAGTCGTCCAGGGAGGCCATCCTTGCCAGTGGCACGACGCCAAAGGTGTCCTGCTTTGTGAATGCGTTTCTCAGCTTCTCATCGGCGCTTTGCTTAGCGCTTCCGCTTTCTCAGCCTTTTGCTCAGTCTTCGTTTTCTGAAAAGTTGTGAGAATGGACTTGTGGGTGGACGCTGCGTCGACCCTATTGAATCATAGTCCTAAACTTTAGTTCTTTTCTTGTAGGACTTCCATCCAAGAAATTAAGTGGATTCACATGAGAACAAGCGATGATTTAGGACCGAGATCTATGTCTGTAGAACCATAATATATTGAACTCCTATTGAACTGTTTGCAACTCAACTCCGTTGAATTTAAATCTAGCTTTAAAAAGTGGCTTGAGGTTCTGGATTCTTATTTGCTAAAAGTAATTCTGCTAGGACTTGACTACAATAAACCTCGGTTTAAATCTAAAATAATTAGGAAGCCCCTTTAAGTGGTTCAACACCAACACTTTATCTTTAATAGCTGATGTTTCCTTTCTCTCTTTTTGTTTTGTTTTCAGTCATTCTTACACTTCTGTTTAATTTTTCCACTTGTAAGTATTTAAAGAGAGATGAAAATGAATTTAGGGTGTGTTATTGAAAATTCACCAAAAACCTTTAGAAAGGATTAAAAATAAATAATTGCTGGAATGTTTTCAAATGAAATGTAGGGAGGACTAGGGAGTTAGTTGTATGCATTAAATATTTTCAAGCATTTTTAATTCACATTTTAAAAGATTACATTGTATTAATGTTATATCAAGTGAAACAAAGTATTTCTAGAAAAGATTCCACAGGCTTCAAAACTATGACTTATTACATGATGATTTAAGGACTAGTTCAGTTTGTGGTGGGTGAAATACTCTTAAAAATTGTTTCAGTGTTTGGGCTGTGAGAGTAGATCCAGTTTCTGAGTGATGAACACATAAGTGTCAGTTCATTTACTTTGAACTAATTTAAAGTATATGGATTATTACTGTCTGGAATACAGAAACACAAAGTGCCTATTGTAATTATATACAGTATGCTACATTACCTTCTCATAGACCACAACACCATAATGGCAACAGGATGATTCTAAAACAAATATCTGGGGAGAGAGGCATCAACTTGGCGCCTTTGTGCAAAACTTTGGCTCCATCCTTACATTTTAAATTAAATTAAAACATTAGCTTGTTGACACACAAAGAATAGACAAAGTTGCCAGATGTTGTATGTTTAGCAGAATGTGCAATCCAGATTTTAACAATAAAACCCACACACTGAGTTTCAAGGAATCCTGTACAAAAATACACACACACACACACACACACACACATGGGGCTGCACACATGTTTATAGTAATGAGTGGTTTGTTAACTCCACCAAAAGATACAGCTTCAAAGAATGCAATTGGTATATTTTATCTTAAAATACAGTTGTGCCATAAAACAAGCACTAAATGTATTATTTATTTAGTTGGATCATTTTTATTTTTCTGTCAAAACAGGATCTTAGCATATGTTTTAACTGGTATCTTTGCTCTTGACCATTTTATTGAAGAAATATACTCCCTATAGTATGAATAACTCAGTAAACCTATTGTTTTTTGGTAGAGAGAAACAACGTCAAAGAAATAATTAAAATGCCTCTGAACTACAGTTCCCAGCATGCTGTATTTCCCAGGTAGTAAGATGTAGAAGACAATATGTTTAACTACAATTCCCAACATGCTGCAGTCTCCTTAGTTACAAAAGTAGGCATTGGCAGTTGAAAGGCGAGGCTTTAGTTCTAGTAACCCTCAGCAAGCTTTTGAAGCAAGTTTGATTGTTTGTCTCAAGGCTTCTAGTAACAGGTATAAGCCAAGGAAGCTGGTTTCAACATTTGGACATTACTTAGATTCAAATAGGATCACTAAGCAAAATGTGCTCTGGCAATAACCCGCAGTTGTTGTTGTCCACCAGGCTACCGGCTGCTGCCTTTTGATCTTGCCATCGGTCTTAACCCCTTACCTACATGGGGGAATGAGTGAAGCTAATGCCTGCCACAGCGATGGATACCTTCCGACAGTCTTATACTAGGCTATGCAAAGAGAGTGGTGCTGAGCCTCAAGAGAGTATCCTGCCACACTTGGAGGAAGCAACAGGAAGAAACCGCTTGGATTTGGCCACGCAGAGCCTTTCTGTAGATAGTTGCGGAGTCTTTGGCAAGCTCTTGCAGGATGACCTCCAGTTCACTGAGCTCATACTGAATGATTGCATGCTGAGTGAAGAAGGTGGGACCTCTTCTGTCCTTAAGGCAATTCTTTGTTTCTCTTCTGTCCTGAAAACTTATTGGAGTTCATGGCACGTCTATTGTGGTGCTTGCTGTTAACTTCTCTTTGTAATCAAACACTGTGTTAACAATTTGCCTAAAAGGGTCATCTCTAAAATGGAGATCAGTCATAAAATTGGGACAAGGATACATACCTTCCCAAAGGACAGGAGGAGAAGGAAGTGTTAGAATGTTCAAGAGTATATTGTCATGATCAGCCAAAGTAAATCTATACATTGTTTAATAATATGACAGTGGGTTCACATGTCACATCAAGCATGAACTCACCCACTCTGGTTTACTCAATAAATCATGGTCAAACAAAACAAGATTCAGTACAAGGTGTGAATGTGGTTTTGTTTTGTTTTTAATTGGGGAAACTTGCTAACATTTTCAGATATGAGTCTTTTTCCTTGTAGGGGCTAAGCTGCTATTACATGGACTTTGTTCCAATACAGTTGTGAAGTTCTTAAATCTGAAGGTGAGTGTGCTGCACCTTAGTCTTAGGGTAGCAAAATGTCTAGGATGCTTTTGCTTTGGGGGATAATAGCAGGGTGAACTTAAAATAGTCAAAAGCTTTCTGAGGCAAATCATATAACTGGAATCTTAAACTGCAACTTTAAGAAACCTGTTAGTTTTAGAATAGCAGTTGAAGATAAGTAATTTTTGAATAATTAAATAAGAATATAAAATGCACAAATAGAATAAAGATAAAAAAGATTTAAACAAAGAAAGAACTTCTGGTAAATTGTTCAGTTTTTAAGCATAGTTATATTTCCCAATGCTTACTAGATAATTTGCTATTAGAGATTATAATAGCATTATTAAATTTACTATTAATTGACTACATTATCACACACATACTGGCAAGTATATGGATGTACATATGCATACATATTCTTAACAGGTTTACATCAATTTTCACACCATAGTTTCTTTTCAAATCAATACTTGGAAGTTATTGATAAAATTTATATGCTACCTTTCCATTTATACACAAAATGATGGTAGAATTGTAAAGATACCATGATGTAACTATTAAATGTAAAACATACAAATGGACCTGAATTCATGAATTCTATGGTGAGAAATGCAAACAATGGAAATGAGCATAAATTAACAAGTTGTGTGAAGAGGAGATCGTCAAGTGCGTTTAATTTTCAGAGTTTTGTGGATGAAGCCATGGTTCTGTTTAATGTCTGGATGCATCCAGGTTTTGAGTAATGGAGAGACTAACTAGTTTTGGTTTCTTTTAGGGAAACAACATGCGAACTGTTGGGGCTGAAGCTCTGGGAAAGCTCCTCAGGCAAAACAAGACTATCCAGAGGTGAGCAATCATAGGGATATGGGGGTGGGTGGGCTCTTAAGCTGTACACAACCAATTGGTTCAGATTGTCAGAGAAGGATTCCTATATTTGCATTATGTCTGCTTGGGAGAGGATTCGGGGTTCCCTTTTCAAGTACAACCTATATCTTCTATGCAGCAGCCTCTATTAATTGCCTCTTCCTTCCCAAGGCTTACTTTGGAGTGGAACAATCTAGGCATATGGGAAGAAAGCTTCACTATCTTCTGTGAGGGGCTTGGTGCAAACCACCATCTCCAGATGTTGGACCTGCGCAATAATCAAATCAACCATCAGGGAGCAGGAGAACTGGCCATGGCACTGAAAGCCAATTCTAGTCTGCAAGAACTCGGTAAGCCTGACATTTTAAAAATGGAGGGTAACTTCTATCCCTCCCCCTTTGACAACCAAGACCATTTTACTGGGAAATAAATACTGCTAAAAAAATAGAAGGAGTAAAAAATATGGGATATCTCTTCATCACATATCCCATCTCTTATCTATAAACAAATCCATAAAACATCATGTTTTTAGTCCTGGTGTCAGTAGAAAGTCCATAAAAGATTGTCAAAAGTAACGATGAATCTTGTTATAACCTTGATCAAATAAACCAGCTTTATATTCCTTCGTTTTACTTCTAACAGTTTAGTTAATTCAGATATTTGTCATAGGATTTAATTTCTTTTCATTTCTTCTTTGTGCCATTCTTCAACGTTTTAACAAGCCACTTTTGTAAATCCAGTAGGAAAAAAATACTCAGATTACTCTCTGGGATTATCATTCATATTTTCTTTTTAAATTTTAAAACTTCATCCAATTTATTTTGTAGATCCAATGAAACATTCTTTTCTTATTCATTCTCTTGGCCTGTCAGTTGTAAATCCAATTTCCTCTCTTCTCATCAGATAAAATTTGTTCTTACATCTATCATTTATTCAACAACATCTACCAATAGAAGCAGCCATCCTTACTGACATTGTTGATATTGTGGCTATTGTTTTCTGATTCCATTCTTCAAAAGTCTCCATCAGCGTTTTAAAAATTTGAAGTTTATAAAAAAAAAACTTTAAAAGTTTATACCAGTGATGGTGAACCTATAGCACATATGCCACAGGTGGCACACGAAGCTATATCGGTGGGCACATGAGCTCAGGTCCGATGCGCGATTTTCGGGCCTTCTGGGCCCACTGGGAATTGGGAAACAGGCTGTTTCCAGCCTCCCGGAGGGGGGGGGGAGGCCGTTTTCACCCTCCACAGGCTCATTGAAAGGCTCTGAAGCCTGGGGAAAGCAAAAAGTGAGCGCGCCATCGTGTGCTGGGAGTGGGGAGAGGGTCACGCGTGCATGCGCAGGGGACACGTGGGATTATGGGTGTGGGCACATGTGCATACGACACCACCACCACCATGTGACCACCATACCTTTTGGCACGCGATGGCAAAAAGGTTAACCAACACTGGTTTTACATCATAGTAGCGAGCAAGGTGGCTAATCCCATTGTCTTGTAACTGGACAAAACTGCTGTCCTGCAATTCTTCTTACAAGGAGCAGCTGTCTAGAACACTTCTGGGCAATCTCGTATCCTATCCTTATCTAGAGAGATAACAAAGGAACCAGTCTGCCCACTGGTTCATTGTTTTTTTGCCACAGATACCTGTTCTACTTTTGCAGAGCCATCTTCAGTTCACCATATCTCTGCTGGAAGTCTGGGAATAATTGCTGCCAATTTGAAAATTGCATGAATTATATGTAAGCTAGGTGGAGCTTTTTACCGAATTAGGGCTGATGTTTATACAATTAATGAAGTATCTCAGCTTGCAGAGATATTGTACTGCAGTACATCCGTTTGAAAGTAGATACTTTTGCAAGTAGTCGTAGCAAGTAAGGAGGGGGGGGGAGGAACCAGAAAATTCCAAAGGTAGGCACAAATT
>JANHFT010010321.1:10104-21540 GCA_032467955.1 Pseudoxenodon macrops | reverse complement strand
TTATATGTAAAAGATGATATATGAAAATGAAATGTAAAATTAATATTGTGGAAAATAAAAATTGTTAAAAAAAAAAAAAGAATACAATGCTCTCCTCAGGTATTATTCAAGGAGATATGATTGCAACCTAAGTAAATGAAAAATAACTATGTTCGGATTCTGTGCGTACGTTTCTTACGAGGACTTCTGTTGGGCTTATGCAAAGGAAGTCTACATTAAGATTGGAGCTTAAAAAATATCTCCACTGTTGTACTTCTGTATGTTATAATTGCCTTACAGCCTCTTGGCATTGTTTGTTCCCCATTTTTTTTCTTCTTCCAAAGAAGAAATCATATGTTTTCTTCATCCTCTTTTCCTCAATTTCTCATTTTGTTTTTAAAGATATTAACTATTGTTGATTTCTCCCAAGGCTTTTTCAATTCTTTTTTTTTTTTAAAGTCCAAAAGAAATATCTATAATTATTTCACACCTCATTTATAAAGGTTGACTTCAAAAATATTCAGTATTATATTATCCCTGATTTTAGTTGATTTTATGCAGACATAAGACTTCTCTTTGATAAGAAGTTTTTCTTGCTATTTTTATTAACATATATTTCCCCCTCTATATTGCATTTTTCTACTCAAGAGGGAAAGTTCTAGTGTATATACACTGAGCTCAAAATGAAGTTTTCTTCACATCAAACTCAACTCCTGGTGACCTTCTATGACACAGCTATGTCATTTTCTTGGTAATTACAAAGAAATAATTTGCCATGATCTTCTTTCAGTCAAAGCTACAGCTCTGGTATTCTCTGCTGGTCTGCCATACAAGGGCTGGCCTTGGTTAGCTTAGCTTCACAGCCCAGACAAGGTCAGCCAGATGTTGCAATCAATTAAGACATAATTCAAATTAATTCATTCGAACAATTGCTCAGTTAAGAAGAAAAAAAAAAGACCTTTCAATTGAACCACTGTTTGCCTATAAGCCTCTATTCAGGTTAGAGTCATCAAGCTTTTCAGAATTACTGCTGAAATTTCTTCAGTGAGGTATAATGAATTTAAATGCCAAAAAATATAAAAGAACAAGGCATATTAGCAATAAAATAGTTTCCAGTGAAATAAAACTAGATAACATCATGTCTCTTCCTCAGATCTTATGTTTTAAATTGGGTTCTTTATTTCCGTCTTGATTGTGGAAATTCTGAATGACCAAAACATTACAGTACTGAGAGCAAATGCAGCATTACATTTTTACAAGAGCATAATTACAAGTATCATTTATGGAAACCCAGTACCTCTAATTATTTCTTAATACTTATTCACAGCAATTCAGTAGCAAGATTCAAATATTATTATAACACTTCCAGTGTAGTAATCTGCTACGAAGGAGTAATTTAAAGCTGTGATAATGACAATAATATTTATACACATAACAGATCCATATGCTTTGTTGCACATTAAAATATTTCTGATAGTCAATGAAAACAAGTTTGGTTCTCAGTGAATAAGTTCATCATCTGCATATAAAAATAGACACGTATGCATTTCTCAATATCAACATATCTTTAGTATAACCACAAGTACCCGTGTTTCCCCAAATATAAGACAGGGTCTTATTTTCTTTTGACCCCCGAAATAAGCGCTTGGCCTTATTTTCGGAGAGGTCTTATTATTTTTGCGGTGCAGGAGGTGGTGAGCATGGTCTCCTCATGGCTGCTGCTGTGTTTTGGGGAGGGCTTATTTTTTGGGAATGGCTTATTTTAGTGCATGTGCTCAAAAGTCTGATTGGGCTTATTATCCGCGGATAATTCCCTATTTCAGGGAAACAGGGTATTCCCTGAGGACATTAAATAACCAAAAGGACATCATACATCCTGGTCCTATTCTCTGCTGAACCATTTGCAAAACATTCTTTTTATTCTCATACATGTTTTATTTTTATAATATAATATTCCAGGATTGACCTTCATCCTTGTCAAAAACACAGATAGTTCTTGTTTAGCAACTGCCTCAGACAGCAACTATTTGCAATTATGACAGTGGTGGAAAAAGAAACATGATGGTCACATCTATCGCATTTGAAGCAACATTCTCTCTCAGTCATCTCTTTGCCATTAAAGTCATTTAGTATGCGTTGTCCTGTGCCTGACCTATTTTCCCCTCACTCAGCTGTTTGGGATCATATCCTTCTGACACTGTAAAGTGCAGGAAAGCTGAAATAAAATTATAGGCGCAGTTGTGGTCACATGGTATTTCACTTGGCCACAGTTTCACTTAAATGATCAAGACTCCAGTCCCAACTGTGGTTATTAAATGAAGACTATCTATATTTTGTAATTTTAGGTTATTCATTTTATTATACATTCCTATAAATTAACAAAGGCATACATTTGCAGACATATCATACATTTCTCAATGACATGTGATCTGCAAATCCCCTGTCCAGTAAAATCATGAAGCACAGGTACTACCAGTGTGACTGTGGAGGGGAGAGGTTATTCTCTAGTCCACCCCTCTGTGAGATGCCACAGGACTTGACTTTTCTCCCTTCTTATTCAGCCTTTATACAGGTAGTACTGTATACGAGCACAATTGAGCCTAAAATTTATGTTTCTAAGTGAGACGTTTGTAAAGTGAATTTTAGAACCTTTCTCGCAGTTGTTAAATGAATCTGGTTTCTCCATTGACTTTGTTTGTCAGAAGGTTGCATATGGTGATCACATAACGCCGGGACACTGCAACCATCATAAATGTGAGTCAGTTGTCAAGCATCCAAATGTAAATCAGATGACCATGGGTATGCAATGGTCGTAAGTGTGAAAAATGGTCATAAGTCACTTTTTTCAGTGCTGTTGTAACTTGCAATGGTCACTAGGTGAACTGTTGTAAGTTGAGGACTAACTGTATTAAATTTTTGAATGAGGCCTTCATAGGTTTAGGTTTTGGTATCATCAGTATGCGGTAACAATTTATTCCCACAATATCAGAACACCTTCAATACCTTTAATTGTATCCTTTGTTTTAATTATTTACCCCTCTTAAATACAAAGTTCCATATGCCAAGGTTGTGACCATCAGGTTCAATGGGCCATCATGACTTTGATCAAAGCTTTCACATATATTTTTAATACTATAAAGAAGGTATACCCTAACTTCATCCATCTTACTCATGTTCAGTATTGAACCAAAGGTATATAAAGCAGCTAGACATACTCTTGTATAAATTTTTATCATACCTGTCTTCAGTTGCATATGTGCATTTGAGACACGGCAAAATATCTGGAGAGCTGCTGTGATCAATTTAGATTGTACCTCTTCAAGGAGATGAAATAAGGACCAGACAGAGTCCCCATTGAGGACACCATGGAGGGTTTGAGGCTTAGTCTGAAAGAGCTTAAGTGGTTGGAATGACTGTACTAGTTAATTTAAGCAGATTTTGACTATGTGTCTCCATAGTCATGTGATCACAAGCAAAGTCAATGGGAAAGCTGGCAGGAGGGTTCCCATGTGACCATGGGACACTGCGACCATCCAAGATTTTCCTTCATGGCAACTGAGACATCCACAATTGTTGTCATAAGAAACTGTGGTCATGTGATGTGCTTTACAACCACATTGCTTAGCGTCAGTGTTGCTGGTCCCAATTACCATAGTTAAGCGAGGCCTATTTATAATTAATTTGTAACACTTGTAACATTTATCTTGACAGGTTTTTACCAAGCCTCTGCATTGATACAAACTTCTGTTTAAATCAAGCAATCAAAATTCCATTCAGTTCTTTGATGAGAAATACAAGTCTTTTTTGATGGAGGAGATAAAGACTCGCTGGATAAAAATGCAAACAAGAGAAAAACTAGGTTCCATTTAATTTTTTTAAGGCAAGGAAGCAAACGAAAACAAAAAGTGTGCTCAGTGAAAGTAAATGATATCTCTCTACAGTGTTTCAATTCCTCTAAAGTGATAGGGCAATAAAAGGGCTGCCAAATCAGAATAAACCTGAAAAGAAATATTCTGCAGACCGTGATTGAAAGTGAACATAAAAGACTGTCAGGTAGATGGATGCCTTATTGCTATTTCATATTTGAAAGTGGGAAACAAGGACAAAAAGCAGCTGAAGATGTGAAATCGCATGTCTTCCATCTATTTCAGGGGACCTGGCAGACGCAGCTAACCTTGGCTTTTGATCATGATCATACTCCCTATGCCTTTCTACACATTGATCAGCCGATCCTCCTGATGAAAGCTTGTCACAGAGAGTACTCTAGAGAATTACATTCATATGTACACATTTCTCACTCTTATGTTTTCACAGCAAACAAGCTCTGAATGCAAAAAAGGGAGGTTGGTAAACACAATTGCACAGTGGGAAGTGGACTGATAACCACCCCTCAAATTCAGCGTGCAAATCTTCCATTTCTTCTTTCAAATTTGAGACAACAAAAATAGATCGTGGCAAACTGCTTGCTGTGTTCAACACATTTGGCTTTCTTAGCTTTTAGCATTGTCAACTCTCACACTTATTCTGCATATTTATTCCACACTCCTCCGTTAAAGAACAATAATAAAAATTCCAAGGTTACCCAGAATTTCTTCCAAATCTATTCCTTACTCCTCTGTTAAATAACAATAATAAAAATTCAGGTTTACTCAGAATTTCTTCCAAATCAATTTCAGCATACTTTAAGGCAGAGGTCCCCAAACCCCAGTCCATGGATGGCCACTAGTTCGCGGCACGCCAACAACTGGTCCGTGCAAACAAGCAAAGCCCCATCCGTGGGATGCAAGTAGCATGCAAAACCACCTCTCCTCTGATCCAAGGAAAAACCTTTCTCCATGGAACTGGTCTCTGGTGCCCAAAAATTTGGGAGCCACTGCTCTAAGGAACAGACCAGAAATAAAAAAAATTGGAAGGAACAATTTAGATCATTGGATCCAACTTCCCATTTACTTCAGAAATCCAGATTAAAATATTTCTGATGGATCACCAGCTAGTCTATACTTAAACACAACCAGTTTAATTTCTTGTGTTTGGAAACTGTTAATTTCTGTTAATGCAACCTATACTTTTATTTGCTTTTTTATATTTTTGCATACAGATAAATTCTATTTGGTTTGCCAGTTAACAATTAAAAAAAAAAAGAATTATTACCAAGAGAGAAATCACATGTATGATTGGGTATTTGTTTGTTGTTTCTTTAAGGAATTTTACCCTGCTTTTCTATATGTTAAATTTCATTTTATTATTTCCATCCCAGTAAGATTATTTCTGGCTTCTAGAGTATCAGCTAGATCCTTCTTTTTTCCAGCTGCGAATACTGTAAGCATTTTCTTTATCCAAATCATTAAACAAATATTGAATAATAGAAGGCTTGGGGCAAAATGTTGTGTGGCACCCCACTTGATATTGCATTCCAGTATGATAAAGAACCATAGAAGAGCATTCCTTCAAGCCAGCTACGTAACCATTTCATTGTCATATTACTTAGGCCACAATTAACTAGCTTGCTGATGAGACTGGTGTGAGACACTTTGCTGAAATCAATATAAATATATTATGTCTACAATATTCCCACATTTATTAAACAAGTTATCTGATTTTAAAAATGAGATGGTTAATCTTGCAAGACTTATTCTCGACAAATTCATGCTGACTTCCGTTAATTACTATATTATTTCCACGATGCTTACAGACTGAATGCTTTATGATGTGCTTTAGAATCTTCCTAGATACCTGTAAGAGCTTGTCTGGTCAGCAGGCTTAGTATCCATTTTCCTCCCTTTTTAAAATCATCTGGCACATTTCCTGTTATGTGGGATTTCTAAAGGAGAATAAATAAGGTATTCTATGTTTGACATCATGATGTACTTTGCAAAAAAGTGGATTTTGAATTGTGATGGTATATTTGCCCTGCTGGCATTCCTCCAGAAATTACTCTAATATATATGGGAAGCTCTGTTTGCTTTTCTCAGAGGTATCCCGCTTAGTGGTGGGACAGGTAACTTTTGCACAGATGAAACACTGTGCAAAGAGAAAGTATAGCATTTCGAAAATTAAGTGTCTAGAAAGAACTCTGGAGATTGATGCTTATATAGTATTATGATTGGAAAGCCTAAGTTGTCTACATAGTCTATAATTTACCGCTAGCATAGTCCTTCATCCAATGCAGAAAAAAAAAATGAAAAAGCAGGAGCTAGAAATGATGGCAGCCTAAAAATATCAATCTAAGCCAGAGTTTTTGTTCCATAGAACTTTATCAGCTCTATAAGATACTAAAAGTTGGAAAGGGGGAGGACTTTCACTCAATTTTATATCACTAGAGATTTGCCCTATGAACTAGGGTCCAGGAATTGTTTTAAACTATTCGGTTCTATTGACAACTCGACAACGTAATCAGATTCTCTGTGCCCTTCTTATAGCTCAAAGACTGAATGCAACACTGAGAAGATAAGTTATGGCCCCATTTACTCAATGGATTGAGGACCTGATTAAACTTGCTATCTGTGAGTGGCTAGGCTATAGATGTAGACTTTGTATGGATGAATATAATAAAACATGGGACACATTTATGCAAAAGTGTAAAAATTTAAATCTAATTGAAATATGAAAAGCTAGAAGATATAAAAGATATACCATATGAATTAAAAAGTATATATGAAAAGCAAGAAAGGAGGGGTAGGATCCTTAGATGTGCATAGGGAAGCATAAAAAGTTAGTATGTGGAAGACTATATCAATCAAGTTACAAAGTACTGTAATAGGGCAAACAAGGTGCTCGTTAAATCTAGTTTTATAGCACAGATCATCTTCCAACAAATTTTGAGCGCTGCTATAGAGAAACTGGGAATACTGTATACAATAGTAGAGTTAGTGTCTGAAAACAATAGGGAGATGTAGAACTGTCCAGTGTGTCCTGGGTATGTATGCGATAAAGGTGAGACAAGGCTAGTATGAATTCCCTATGGTGCAGACACTGGAGAAACACATGCTCTGTTATATCTGGGTGTGCAGGGTCACAGAGGCCTTCTTTCTCCAGGTAAGGAAACTTCCAAATCAGCCTTCAAGGACAGCTGAAGTGAGGCAGTGAAATTGTGCCAGAGTGAAGGCCTTTCTGTGTATCAAGCAGGAGTGACATCCAGCAGGTTCGGACAGATTCTGGATAACCAGTAGCAGAAATTTCGAGTAGTTCGGAGAACTGGCAAATACCACCTCTGGCTGGCCCCAGAGTGGGGTAGGAATGGAGATTTTGCAATATCCTTCCCCCAGGAGCGGGGAGTGAATGGGGATTTTGCAGTATCCTTCCCCTGCCACGGCCACCAAGCCACACTATGCCCACCAAGCCACACCCATAGAACCAGTAGTAAAAAAAATTGGATTTCACCACTGGTATCAAGTCAGTAATTATGTTCTTTTTGATAAATCTGTGAAACTTTTAAAGTGACTTCATGAGTTGTCTCATCCATTGCTGAGTAAAGAGATCAGAGATCTAGGAATAAAGAGATCAGAGATTTGGGAGAAGATACAGGTACTCCTTGATTTACAGTTTGTTTGTGATTGTTCAAAGCACTACAAAAATTGATTTACTTGACCATTTTTCATACTTGTGACCCCTGTGGTCATGTGATCAAATTCACATGAGTGGCAATTGGTGATGGTTGTAGGGTCCTGGGGTCATGTGATCCCCTTTTAAGTCCTTCTGACAAGAAAAGTCAACGAGGAAGCCATGTTACTAACTTAACAGCTGCAGGGATTCCCTTAACAACTATGGCAACAAAGGTTGTAAAATGGGGCAAAGCTCACTTTACAAACGTCTCACTTAGCCACAGAAATGTTGGGATCAGTTGTGGCTGTGAATCGAGGACTACCTGTATAGTATTATAAATAACATATTATAAAACAATTAGATACTTATAGCTAGAATCATTTATTATGGAAGAAGAAATAGGACATATCACCAATAATTTGTTTTATGGGGCAAGTTCAGGAGAAGAGGAAAAGGAATGAAGACCTTGGTGGTAAAAGGTTCCCACCTCTCAATGCTGTGTGTGGGGGGGAGGTTGCTGACAGATTGCTTTGTCAATGGGTCCAAATCCATGATCCCATACTGAAATTTATTTTTCAATAGCATACTTCAAAGAAGCAGAGCAAGAATGAAATCATAGTAAAATTAATGCTCTGCAATCATCTGAAGATGAGGAGGGACAAAGAAAGTAGTTTCGATTCAGATCTTATTAAAATAATTCCAAATGCATTTCTACGATTTCTTCATGTATTTTAAAGAGAAGTGACTCATATATATTGTATCTGTAGTAATCAAACTGTCTTTCCTCCCTGTGATGTGCTTCCCTTACTGAGTTAAAAAAACATTACGGTGTTTATTCTTTGCATTGCTGTGTTGTAGCCTCAATATTATAAACTAGGTCCCTGTTAAAGCTGTGACCACAAATATAAATCTGTCAGGAATTGGGTTTGAAATTTAAAGTACTTAAGTAGAATAAAATGTTTATGTTATGACAAGCTTACCATATTCCATGCTTCATTTCAGCCATCAGGAAATCTCAGCTATAGGTTTATTCTACCCTGGAAACCAAAAACTGCTGAGCTAACAGACAATGAAAGTACACTACCTGTTTTAAATCATGATTTGCCTCTTTGTATCAGACATTTAGCCAAGACACAGCAGTAAATCTCTCTCTAGAAACTCAATCAGCATTTAGGAGCTAACAACAGAGCCAAGGACAAGATGTGGATGGATACGTTGTTTTTACTGTAGATTTGAGAAGTCCTATTAATAAAGATCAGAAATGCACCAAACAAGGCCTTATGAAGTGGGTGTTTTTCTCGTACTATTGGCTGGTATGAGAAATGGACATTCTGTTCATTTCCTGGCACTGGAGATACTCCACCTTGCCAGTTTGGGCACTCACACACTATTTGGAAACCAAACAAGATTTATGTCTGACATTATATTTAAGAGGCACACTGGCTGAACCCAACCACTGTTTGAAAATGACACATATCGCTTCAGTAACAATGGTATGTGGTAAATAGTTCATCATATGGTTGCTATAATGTACAGATGCATATTTATTGAGTTAAGTTGCTTGCCAGTTATGATAACTGAAGGTTATTATAGTACTAACACCTAAATCTAAATAACCACTAGCTCAGGATGGTTATTACAAAAAATAACTGAGTTAATTAAAAAAGCTTTGCAACTAATTCTGAAATCTCCAGCTTGCATGTCACCAACTACATTATTAAAGATCTGAATTAATTTATATGTACATGTTTTCAGACATCTTCTAACAAAACTGTACCACTGAAAAACAGATATTAATTCTAAGTTGGTAATAGAAGCAGATGTCACTGGTGAACTCTTCATTTTTTAGGGTAGTTTATTGGTGCCTTTGACTGGTGCCAATAATCTCACATAATCTAACAATATGTGTATGCTTTAAGAATTCACAAACATTAAAAATACACAATATAAAATAAGCCATGGAAATGATTGCAAACTAGGGTCAAAAATTAAGACAGGAAATCTGGTAATGGGATTATTTTGCAATAAATAAATTTAAAGAAAATTATTTAAGACTCAAACAATTTTTAACTGTTGTGTAATAAAGTTATATTAGGGTTGATCCTTCTCTCCAGAAAGTCACCTACAATTTTTTGAAGATACCTACAGTTTCCTGATTTGAGAGATCATGTGTTACTCTTTGAAATGGAATTAATATTTCAGAACTACATGCATTTAATAATATTAATGGGCCAAATTAAAAAGGGTTTCTAATCTTTGTTCATTCCTGCATAATGGAATTGTGCTCAGTATTCTTTTGCCACCAGATTTGCTAATTGCCCTCATGCTTCCTTCTACCAAGCTATTTCAAATGGTTGCAGCCATCTGGAGCAGCTTTCAGGATACATCTGAAGGATGGATATACAAAAGTAGTTTCATATTCTATTTTGCCACTATGATTCCTCTGCTTATGGTAATTAATGCCTTTACTAATCCATTATATAGTTCTCCCTTGAAATAGATATCATAGACTACCTATGGCAATCAAAGCTCCATTTCTCGACCTCTTATATTTTGGCAATGCAATCAAATTTTCATGTGAATTGTCTCACTGAAATATATGAAACTATTCCTTAATACGTTGCTACTTATAATACTCACAATACTGGCTTATTGCCTGCTTCCATATTTTTGCATTGATAATCTTGCAAATGATTAAAAACAATATTGTAATTTGGGACCAAGTAGCATTTCTGAGGCATTCAATATCTTTGCGCAGCTAATTAATTTTAAGCGATGACTTTAAATATAAATCTATTCAGATAAGCATACTGAAATTAATCATGTTATATTATTGCTGGAATCCTTGAAGACATTCTGAGACTTTTTATATTACTACATGTTAGCAGTTTTCAACTGTCTAAAAAAATCTCATCTTTCTGGTGGACCCTTAACCCTAATCCATTATCACTACCATAATGAGAACTGTCACATATTCTCAACCTGTTCCTCCTGGGGAAACAGGTTTGCACCTCTAATATAGAAATATATATTGTTAAATTATTATTGACTCTTTTTTTTTTTTGCTGATCTCATTTATTATTCCAGCTTAAAAATACTTACCCCAAAAAGCATTGTTTTCCACTGCCTGACTTTATATTTTCACCCATATTGCAATATATTTGGATTCCATGCTATGTTAGGACCGTGCATTGAGATTTGTCCAATATTTCAGATTTTATAACACATATGGCAATAAGAGAGCATCAAGATTTGAGCCAATAGGGAAGTCCTTTTCAAATCCTATAGATACGCTGGATGTCTGCTCCCAGAATTCACTGTTAGTTGACGAGTGATGATGGAAGACAAAACACTTTTGAAAGAGACTGAAGGCTGTTCAGTCTGAATCTAATGATAATTCTCAGGATCAGCTAATCATGATCCTTGATAATTCGATAATGAAAAAATAACACCGAGTCAGTTAAATAGGCCAATTAATTAAAATATGTCATTCAGTGAAAATAAGTTCCCAATTATTTAGGTGTGAGGAAAGTTAGCACCCACCCCTCCTAGAATAATGAAATATTTTAGGAAATATTAAAAAGGCAGAATATTATATTTCCCTGGATGAGAAATTGAGAAACATGTTCTTGGAGACAGAAGCTCAGCCCCAGCTCCCTGCCCCCAGCAGATATTTGGTGCCCATTGAGGACTGGGCCAGCCTATCTACAAAAACAAAAGATCTCAGCTTCAGGGTGATGGGATTAAGACATGATCCTGCAGGACATAATAGGATTATCTATCAGCAGAGCTCACTACATGGCACAACCAAGATCCTTCATTACATCACCCAGCAAGGTTCAACCAAATTTGATTCAGACAAACACGACTCCACATGACAGTCTGCAATCAATAGAATACATGCCCTTGCCACAG
>JANHFT010010315.1:172314-186813 GCA_032467955.1 Pseudoxenodon macrops | reverse complement strand
AAACCAGCTATTGTGGTTATGTGGGAATATGACACGGGTCCCCAACACTGGCAGCTTTAAGACTTGGGGACTTCAACTCCCAGACTTCCTCAGCCATTCTGGCTCAGGAATTCTGGAAGTTGAAGTCCACATGTTGTAAAGTTGCCAAGGTTGGCGATCCTTAGTGTAGACTAGGGGCGTCCAAACTCAATTTCATTGTATCAGGGCTGTGGTTGACCTTGGGGGGGTTGGGGAGGGTGTGGCCAACTAGGTGGGCGTGGTCAGCTTGACGCCACTGCTGGCATGTTTCCTCTTCGCATTGGGTAGACTATGTCGAAGCCAGGCTGGCCCGATCTTTCCTCTTTGCATTGGGTAGATCAGAACTGCCCCACGGGCAGGATCCGACCACATTGTGGGCCTTGAGTTTGACACCCCTGGTGGTAGACTGTAATAGTTGGGGAAATACTGTTCCAGGGGGCAGGAGAGGCAACAGAGGAGGCACACTTCTAGAATCCCATAATATATTTCAAGGGTGTGGGGGAGATCCTGAGTGTACTAACCCTGTTGGATCTTATGGGATGGTAAAAGACAATTGGGGAGATGTGCGCCACCCCCCCAGAAAACAACAACAACAGATCTTAATGTAAAGATAACCATGTAAAGATAACCGTCAACACCTTGAATTGCATCTAAATGCCAAGTGGCACTAGTGCAACTTGTGCAGTAACCATATAATCCCCCTCCACTGTCCCTCCCCCCCCACACCTTTTTTTTTTGATTGTAGATAATGATCAAGAAAGTGAAGAAGAGAAGCCTCATCGTGGAAGTTATCCTCATCGTGGAGGTTTTCAACCGACGATCCTTCGCCGGAACTTATTTAATAATTCCAAGGGGAGTGGATCACAGAGTCTGAAGCCCAGAGAGGCTTATAAACATGGGTCCCAGTTGAAGAAACCTTCACAAAGCCAGCTAGGAAAGACAAAGGCAGAAACGGGCAATACCAATGAGAGCTCACAGACCAAAGAAAGAGCTGCAGGAAAGGACCATCCGGTCCCGTGCCCTGATTGCGGACAGATCTTCAAGTCCAAAATATCTCTCTCCAATCACCAGAGGATACACATTACGACGAAGGCCTATAAATGCCCTGACTGCAAAGAAAGGTTTTCATCCAAAAAAGTCCTTCACCGCCACCAGAAGGATCATAGAAGAGAAGCGGGCAACAGATCTTCCTACAGCGTTGTGAAGCCTCAAAACATGAAGCTTTATGAATGTTTCGCCGGCAAGAAATCTTTTGAGTTCAAAGAGCAATTCCTCCTACAACAAAAGAGCCACACAGCCCAGCAGGCCTATAAGTGTCATGAAGGTGGGGAAATCTTTGTTCAGAAGGAACTTCTTGACAAACATCAAAATTGCCACACCACACCCAAAAACAACCGAAAGAAGGCTAAGAAGGAAGAAAAGATAGAAAGCACGCCTGAAACTGCAAAAAGGAAAAACAGTGCAGCCTCTTTCTCTGGGAGCACAAAATCACCGAACATTGGCCTCACTAGACAACAGCAAGACCAAGTCAACCTCCATAAATGTCAGTTTTGCGGGAAATGTCTAAGGTTCAAAAGTTTGCTTGTGGACCATGAGAGAATGCACAGGGAAGCAAGGCCATATAAGTGTTCCCAGTGTAGTAAAAGCTTCCTTCATAAGGCTATTTTAATGTCACACATGATGACCCATATGAAACGGGCATCCAGGAAGCATCCCAAAAAAATGAAAAGCTTGGCTGTGAAAAGTGCCTCCGTTGATTCAGAAATCTCTCACAAAAGAGGAAATTCTTCTAAAGGCCCAGTTTCCAGAAAAATCATCACTCGTAGCTCTTACCGCATTTGGCGCCCAAGAAAATGGGCACAGAAAACCCGCTATCAGTGTCAATATTGTGGGAACTTTTTAAGTACAAGTATCATACTTGCTGACCATGAGAAACTCCATACAGGTGAGAGACCCTATAAATGCCACAAATGTGCAGAAAGTTTCATTCGAAAACACCACCTTTTTCGACATCTAGAGATTCACTATAGAGAACTCTCCAATGAAGATGTCAAAAGTTTGAGGATCAAAAGTCGCCACTATGGACAGAAGGCTTCTGAAGGCCTTCCTCCAGCAAGTGATGTCACTCATTGTTCAGGACTTGCCAAGCACCCCAAAATCCCCACTCGAGAGAAATATGTATGTCAGCATTGTGGAAAATGCGTCAGAACCAAAAGCGCCTTTGTCAACCATGGGAAAATCCATAGGAGAAAACAACAGCCGTATCCTCACTTGGAACGTGAGGAAAACACCTCCCACGAAGAACCTCTGGTTTCCCACCCAGAAACCCACGTGGGGGGAAAACTCTCTCTGTACTCAGACTCCAAAGACAAAACGATCACAAAAGATCCCCCCACCTCTTCCCAGAGAAAGAAACAGCCCTGCCTCTGTCAAAAATGTGGGAAAACCTTTGATGATAACTATTCCTTCACCAGGCATCAAAAGATCCACTCTGGGCAAAAGCCTTTCAGGTGTTCTGCCTGTGGGAAAGCCTTCGGCCAGATGTGGCATCTGAAGAGACACGAGAAGACCCACCTGAAAGGAAATTTCCCCAAACAGCCTGTTGTAAGGGAGGTCACCCATGAAAATAGCCACCTGGACCGAAAGCTCTTCAGATGCTCTCTGTGTGGAAAGGGCTTCTTTCAACCGTGGCATCTGAGAAGACACAAGAGAATTCACCTGAATGAAGAATGCCGTAAACTATCTGCAATCATGGAGGCCACACGGGCGTTTTCTAATTTCCCAAGTACCACAGCTTCTACGGAAGAAGGTCAGGGAGATCCTGTTGGGAAAGCGTTGTTGCAAAATATTCACACAGATGAGGTTATTGGCTTGCCACATGCCCAGGAAGAAGCAAGAGACCCGCTGGTGCCCTTAGAAGAAAGTTCAGACACAGGAGCTCCAGAAAAGCACATTACGATGCCAGTGCAATCATCTCGAAAATTCAAAGAAAATATTTTGCTGGGCTATGGTAAAGTCAGCCAGTCAGTGAAATCGGAGAAGAAACCCAGAAGAAAGGAGATATTCTCCATCCATCAGCCCAGGACCTGCTCCAAAAATGCCCATGCGCAAAGTCATAAGGAGGAGAAAAACCACGATGGCTGGCAATTGAGAGCACGGGCTTCCTCCATAAGAAAATCTAAGAGAGAAACGCAGCTTGTGGGGAAAAGGTCCAAACGTTGCTTTTGTCAACGAGAAGAACGAGAAACGCTCCACCCAAACGCACCCAACCCCGCCAGGAAAGTAAAATATTGCGATGGTCCTGAAAGCGACCCCTGTGTGAGTGCTTCCTCCAGCTTGTTTCAAGGTGCATCCAAGAACCACAAGCCAAAGGATCTTTGCCTCGAACTGCCCTGCCAGAAAACATTCTCCAGAGAAGCCCAAATGAAAGATACCAAAAGTGTTGTGCAAAGGAACACAGTTGTCTCTGTGGCGCAGGAAAGAAAATCGCTTGAGGCCAATTCGAGTGGTGAGAAAGAAAAATGCAAGCCATCCAACATCAGGGAGCCGGCAAAGACCCAGCCTATGCCACGGTTATCCAAAACTAAAACCCAGGAGGATCACGAGCAATTCTGCCCTCTAAATGCGGGCTCAATTGCTACCGCCCAGAATTTGGGGAGAGCACCTTCGGCTCAGCAGCTGGGAGAGATCCAAAATCCACTAAGGATACAGAAGAATGTAAAGGGTAGACGCCGGGTCGAACTGAAGACAGCGGTATTGAGGAAGCTCCAGAGCTCGCCTACTAAGGGGGAAACCGTCTGTGATCAGCAGATGTTGCAAATGAAACACGTCTGCACCCGGTGCAAGAAATCCTTCCGTAGTCGGACCAATCTCTTGATTCATGAGAAGAACCACAGTGAGAACAGACCGTTCCCGTGCATCCACTGTAGGAAAAGTTTCTTTTCTGTGACATCCCTTAAGATCCACATGCGAATCCACACGGGGGAGAAGCCCTTCAAGTGCTCCGAATGCGACTTTTGCTGCAACGTGTTGTGTAATCTCAACAGGCACAAGGCCACCCACAGCTAGGAAAGGCTCCACCCTTGCATGCAGTGTGGGAAAAGCTTCTGGCTGAATCCTGAACTTACGACCCACTTAAAATTTAGTGGCAAGAAGAAGGCTTATGCCTGCCCTGATTGTAAACAAGTATCTATGCACAGGAACCTCCTAAAGCGGAAGAGGAAGACTGTCTGATGTGATTCAGAAGCTGAATCCTATTGTGAGAAGATGAGAGACCACGTCATTCTTCCGACATTCCAGCACCTTATCTCTTTACACTCAAAATTGGGAACATATTTGAGCACTCTCTCTTGGCTTCCTTCCCCCCCCCCCATGAATCATTAGAGGAGGCCCTAGTAAACACATTTATTCTAGAGTGTCTCACCTCTTTGCTTTTATCTGAATAATGTTCTTTTAAAGTTGGGTCAGAAGATCACTTGTATAATCTCTTCTTCCATTCCTCCAAGAATCTGGGTGAAGCTGCCAGAAATATGCCCCACTTTGGTGAAAATAGAGATTTTTTAAAAATCAGAAATATTGCCCTTGGAACTTGAGGTGATGGAGGAGAGGAAAGTGACCTAATTTGTATTCAGTACATTTTAAAATTACCTCTTAACAAATGCATGGACATCAATCTAGGTTTGTGGTTTTCCTGTAAGGCGATATGTGCCACTGATTATTTTCTTAGTTTTTCTCTATCTAGGACCAGCCACACAGAATGTTGCATTTTGAGAGGGACAGATGAACAGATATATTGGAATGAGATCTCCTTAGGTCCTATTTTGGCTGAATATATTTTGGCCATAATATTTTGAAGTCTGTCATGCAACTTTTAATTTTAACTCAGGGAGGGTTGTTGTGACTTGGAATTGCTGTCTTTGAATTCAAGACCCAAACCAGGGTCAAATTGACTCTGAAAATTCAATAGATCCAATTATCAATGGGTCTCCTTGTAGATAATAATGTCTGTAGAAGATATTGTTTGAGGTACTGTACAGTCTAATTTTTTGCTCATTTTTAGTGTGCTGATCTTACCTCATTCTCCACACCTTCTCTGAATTCCTATTTTTCAATGTAAAGTACCAGCTACAACATAAATGATTGTTTATCTTTGATTAATCATGTTTAGTTCAAAGTTAGTTCTAGTCACCTTGGGCTTAGAGCCTTGAATCTCTCTTATCAACATCTGAATTTTATATCTTGCTTATACAGTGTGTGTGTGTGTGTGTGTGTACACATGCATACTTTGTTTTTTTTAAATAATTAAATAATTAAAAAAATACATATTGTTCTATGTCTGATCATCTTGTGTTTTTCTTTCCTCCAATAAATAGTGGATTCTTTTTGATAGAATGTAATTTGTGATGAAATTATTTTTATATAATAAGTGCATATTGTAAACAGCCAAGTGTTTCAGCCCAAATGTCTTTATTTATCAAATTTATATGCCACCCTTTTCATAGTTTGCGGTGACTGAGTGTCACATATGAGTTTATCTCATGGGTTCTTCTGACACTTTCCTTTTGAAGTGAAAAGTTCACAGCATGGGTGTTAGGAGATGATGACTCAGTTGCTAGAAAATTACTACTATTCTATCGGATTTGTAGACTTCTATTTTTTCAGAGTTGTGAAGAAGATCCTCCACAGGTGCAAAGCAAAATATTTATTGTAGCTTCTCTTGCAGCTCTATTGATTTTTTTTCTTCTCAGCTATTTGACTGAGTTCAGAATATAGAATAACAGAGATGGAAGGGGCCTTGGAGGTCTTCTAGTCCAACCCCTTGCTTGAACAGGAGACCCTACACACACACACACACCATTCTAGACAACTGGCTGTCCAATCTCTTCTTAAAAACCTCCAGTGATGGAGCACCTACAAATTCTGAGGAGAACATGATCAATTGTTAGATGCTTTAGAATGGGGTTAAGACAGATTTTACTTTCTTTTTCCCCCCCACCAGGGTAAAACAATGTTTTTAAAGGCAGTAGATCTTTCTGGACTAGATGATGGCAAACAAACATGACATTCCAGTGATGGAAGGTGATCTCTCAGGAGTGTGATAGAAGCCAAACCTACCCTGCTGCTAATAATTTACACTTAACTAGTTTGTTAAACTAATCATAATAAACCTTTTGCACATCACATTGAGTCTATATTCTTTAAACCCTTTCATTGTGGTTGGCAAACTACTGTTTGTGTCTTAACATAAAGCACAAACGATTATGTCTGGAAGGTACCACCTTTTGTTTGCTTTATGAAGAGTTCCAAAGTAGAATTTGGAGAATATAAATTTCCTCCATATATATATTCATACACAGGCTTTGGAATTTGCTTTATAAATGAGACCTGCTTGAGTTTGGCACGAGGTAGGCCAGTTACTGCAATACGTGAACCTGATCAAAGTTTGATTAAAGGGTCACTTTTATTTTTATGTTCCATCAAACTGTCTCATGGTTTGGATTATGGAATCCTTTGATTTACAATTAAGGAAATGTGGTCATTTGGTACCAAAAGCAGGCTGTAAGCTTTTGAGAGACACTGAACATTTGATCAAGTAGAAGTCAGAATCATAGAGTTGGAAGGGAAGTAAGGAGTCATCACATCCAACCCCTTAGCCTGGCTAGGGAATTCTGGGAGTTGAAGTCCATATATCTATTTTAAAAATAATTTTTATCAAAAGAGTTTTTCAACAGAATAAAAACACACTTCCAGAAGTGATCAGAAATGTAAGAATGGTCTGTTACTCTTTTCTAACTGTCCATTAATCCCAGCAAAAAAGATTCTGGTTTCAGTTAAAATATTAATTTTTAAAAATGATTTGCATAATTCTGTTTGAACTCAACATGTTCAGGCTTTTAAACAAGTCCACCAGTCCATCAGGAATAATAAAATGAATCTTCATGTTGTCCACATTTCCAGTGTAAATTCAAAGTAGGTTTATACATTCTAGACAATTTTTCTGGAGTCATAAACCAACAATACATTATTTCATAATCTCTTACATTTTAATATTGATTTCAATACTTTTAACCATATATTTCCCCATTGTTCCAGCAATATGGTATTTTATCCAAACATGGTATCATTTTATCATACACCCTTTCACTTGTTCTTCCATTTCAAATTTCAACAAGTTTGTTTAGCAATTATGTGTTAATCATTTGTACATAATTCAAGTCCAAAATCTTGTCTTCTGTTCAATTTCAAATGTTCTACTACTATGTCTACTGTAAATCTTTCCTTAATTGAAGTCCAGGTATCTAAAAGCTGTTGAGGTTGAGAAAAACTAGCTTAGACCAATAGTCTTTAAGTATTATTGTATTTTTAATTTAATTTATTCACACCTATCTTGCAGTCCTGCAACTCCGGGTGGCGGACAATATGTCTGCAGTTCAATGCCTTCTAGTCAATCAACCGCATCTTACTTCAAGGTTATTCATTTCCCCTTTTCCATATTTGTTTACTAAATTTTATGTAACTCCTAACATATTGCCTTGTGCAGACTGCAACACAAATTCTTATCAGGAGGATGCATTCCTTATTATTAGAAGATAGAATTTATAGAGTAGTAGTTCATAGATCCTTGAGCAGGCATTCATGTAGGCTTCCTAGGGTCAGCAATTAGCTAATGAAATAATGGCAATTTCTTTCCATTGTTCCTCAAAATCACTAGAAGACATCCAGCCTTCCTCAGCCTAGTAGTTTGCTTCCAAAAAGCTCTCAATTTGCTTCCAAAAAGCTGCAGGGAGCAATCTCAGAAATGGATGCAGTTACTTTAAAGAGCTGCAGACAGAAGGTTGATCTGCACTGCTGTGGCTGGAGGTAGAGCTTCAAAGCACCATTTCAAAATTATTTCCAGAGAGTTACATAGTCCACATGTAAAAGATCCAATACATCTGGTTGGTTCCAGATTGGAAAAGGCTATTCTATCCTCATTGTTGTCCAGCTGCTAAGCCCCTCTCTTTGTTTTTTCCCTCCAGCTGCAAATTAATGTACACTTTGTTCATTTTCTCATTATTTTAATCTACAAAATTCTAAGCAGTTCCCCCAAGCATAAATCCCACCATCACCAGAGTCCTTTACACAAATGTCCCTGATTATCAGGCTGCTCATTTCACTAACTTCTTTATTATCGGCAATTAGCACATTGAAGCATCAAGAGGGCACATACACTAATAAAATGCAGCCTGCACTAATGCAATCCACTTCATTTCCAAATTAAACATGACATTGATGCGTGTTTTCTACATTGGGAAAGTAAACAAATGGGCTGGATATCACTAAATATAAACAGGACAGGGTTTTTTTTAAATGACATAGTTTAATATAGTATAGTCACTGTATTAAATTTTAAAATCCAATAGATTAAGTTTGGATAAGTTGTCATGGTGTCATATCATGATAACTATGAAGATTGCTCATGATGAAGGCTTTGTAAGAGAAAGCTGTATGATTCTGTGACAGCCCAAAATCAGAATGCGTTTGGGAGCTGTTTTCAGACTTAACTAGAGTTATGAAAAGATGTACATTTTTGTGGGGTGAAGAAACAATTGTGGCCTGAAGTTTATGTCTCTTGATAACAGTCTGAAAAGGTGCTCCCAGATTCCTTATAGAAGGTTGCCACACACATTTTAAACAGATACCAGATTTTATCAATTCATGTTTTGTTTGCAAGTTTCACATTTCCTTCTTTCCCCACCTGCAGATACGGTCCACTTTTGTTTTGTCCTTCTGCTTAAGAAAGAAATGGCTTTGTTTCTAAACCAGTGTTTCCCAATCTTAGCTTTTTTTTTGAAGAAGTGGATTGACCCACTAAACATCTATGGTTACCATCCATAGATTGCTGAATCCAGTATTCTGGATTAATGCATGATTAATGCACTGAAATATCAACCAATCCCATGGACTGATTTATTTATTCTTTTATTTACTTACATTTATTTTCCACTTCTATTATACAATGAATAACTCAATTGTTGGCCAACAAATCCAACACATCCTCCTCCTCCTCCTACTTTCCCAACAGCAACAGCCCTGTGAGGTGGGTTGGGCTGAGAGACAGTCACCCAGCTGGCTTTCAAGGCTAAGACAGGACTTGAACTCAAGATTTGCTGCTTTCTAGTCTGATGCCTTAATCGGTAGCCCAAACTGGCTCTGATTTACACCATACTCAATGGTAAAATGTGTGTGTGTGTTCTGTATAATTATAATATATATATTCCCCCAAATGTGTTCTAGAGCAAGCCAGAACAAGCATAAAAAACATGGGGATTTTTTGAATAGACACCAGACCATTTTGAGTATTTAGTACACACCCACTTTTTAAAAAACATTTCTTTTGATATTTAAAAAAAAACCTTTTTGGAAGCATGGAGGCAGACACATCCCTCAAAACTCCTTCCAAAGATCACTTTTCAAATTTACTAATTGTTTTTTCTTCCTGGGAACCTGCAAGAACTCTATTCCTTTTGCCCTTCCTGGTTGTGTTATGTTGTATTGTATTTCAGACTGTATTGCTGAAAATCCTTTCAGCTCCCTTTATCATTCAAGTAAACCTTACAGTTGCCCTAGATGGTCCAGAATGACTTTCCTTCAGTTTCTGCTTGGGGGCATGACAAAGCCCATTTCCTCCTAAGTCATTCTTTCCATTGGGGGGAACTTCCTTAACCCCAGGCCCTACACAACAGATTGATTCCTTACTCATCAGAACAGTTTAAAGAATAAAAGGAGTTGTTGAAATTTGACACACACACACCCAGACAAATCTCAATAGGGGTCTGTTATTGCTTTGAATAAATCATTAGCTTTCATTTGGTCAGTAACTAGATCAGATGGTTAATTAAATAGATCTCCTTCAAGTCAAAATCAGCTGCAGTTTTCTTGGCCGTAAGACTTGGGTCTTTTCCCAGAATGTTTTTTCCGCAATAGCCCACTCTGGTCTAATGCTCTGAAGTTTCCATGGTTGAATCTCATTTAACTATAATCTCATTAGATTTCTAGCCTAGACAATGTCAGCAGATGCTAAAGCCTCTCTGGATTACAGGGTCTGAATTATGCTTTGGAAAGCTCGCCCAACCCAACCTTCTCCATGTAGAAACTTGGCCTAAGTTGTAGCCAATGAAATGGTTTAATATTTCCATCAGTGAGATATTTGTGGGGTCCTTGGTGTTTTCTGAGCTTGGTGGGTTTCTTGCAGCCGTTTCATTACCAAACTAGATAACATCATCAGTGCTAGTAAAACCACCAAGCTCAGAGAACATCAAGGACCCCACAGTTCAAACTTAAGCTAGAAATATTCTATCAGTAGATAGATGTTTATTTCATCAATTCTCCACCCACACAAATACAAGTGCAGTTTTCTGCTCATTCACTGTTCAAATTATTAGGACTGAAGTCCTGTGGGTTGATAGGAGGGTTATGTGCCATTAAGTCAGTATCGTCAGTGGACTATGGTGGCCCAGTGGTTGGAATGCAGTACTGCAGACTAACTCACTTCTCACTTCAGCAGTTTGATCCTGACTGGCTCAAGGTTGACTCAGCCTTCCATCCTTCTGAAGTGGGTAAAATGAGGACCCAGATTGTTGGGGGCAAGAGGCTGACTGTAAACTGCTTAGAGAGGGCTGTAAAGCACTGTGAAGCACGGTAAAATCTAAGTTAGCTATTTGCATTGCTCTCTTAGCAATCACAGAACCAATCTATTCCCAGTCTGGCCATTCAAATCTTCTAACAATCCACCTACCATGTGGCTGGTCATCCTCTTCTTCTCTTTCATACCACCTTTCCAAGCATTATGGATTTCCAAGTCCTCAAGGGGGGATGACAGAATATCTTCAAGTCACATGTGACTCCTGATGACTTCACACAACCTTATAGTTTTTTGTTTTTTTTTGGCAATAAGAGTTGCTCCTGACTTCTTTCAGTATAGTTTTGTTTTCTTAAAATTGCAATCTAGTCCATAGTTTTTATTTTATTCATAGTCTCCCATCTACAGTAACAAAAACAGAAATCCTTATAAATCCTTAACTGCTAAGGCAACCTTGCTAGACTTTAGAGGTATTTGCAAGGGGATACCAGAAGTCAGGATGAAGTCCTGCTCTTTTTTATATATATATACATCAATATCGGTAAAAATAAAAGGGGTTTCAGTTGCATGATTACGGCCACCATCCTTGTTTTTTGCCCTCCTGTCCTCCTGCAGACCTCTCTGCTCGACCTACTGCTTTCCGGGGGTATTGGAACTTTTGGTCTCAAAACACTGGAAGTTAGTAAATTGTGAAAAATGTTTTTCCTGGTGTCAATTATTTACAAACACAAGAAATTCAAGAAAGGAACCTCCAACTTCCCTTCTAATCCTATTAGTTTATGTTCTAAATCTGCATCTGCTGATAGCTGGGCAGTAACTAACAACATGAAATCTAACTTCGAAACAATTAGCAGCTTTTATCCCAAAAAGATCATAGGAGGGTTCAAATCAATCTCCTGAGCCCAGATACGAGATTAGAAATTTTGTTAATATTAGGAAGACGAATCACTATTTTTATAAAGCTATGTTATTTCTACTTAGTTCTTTCATAAGGACTTTGGAAATAAATAATGGCTTCGTTATTTTTGGATTGTCTATAGAGAGATGATAGAAACATATGTTCTTTTAGCTCTGTGTGGGGATTTCAATGGCAAGGAGAAAATTTTTTCCATCAGTGGATTGCAATTTCCTTCAGGCCTTGCTCCATTTTTAGAAACAGGAGGAAAACACAGCCAATGCTCCAGAATTGGCTCAGGTGAGCAAACCTGAAACTCAGCAATACCTGTAGCTTCTGAGTCCCAGGTGAAGGAAGAGGGCATGGCAAACTAGATACACACCTGAACCTCACCCCTTTGATATATCATGGTTCCTTTCGTGATATGCTTGCAAAGTGCCTCATGCCAATGCGCAATATTGCTGGACAGCCTGGAGAAGAGCTTCTGCTACCTATACGATCTATTCTCCTTGGGAGTCTTCCACCCCACAATTTGGCACTGTGCCTGGTCTTGAAAAGATGCAGGTCACCAGGGATTGGTGAGAGCAGGAAATGCATCTGAATCAGTGGTGAAATCCAACTCTTTTTACTACCGGTTCTGTGGACGTGGCTTGGTGGGCGTGGTGTGGCGTGGTGGGCGTGGCAGGGGAAGGATATTGCAAAATCTCCATTCCTACCCCACTCTGGGGAAAGCCAGAGGTGGTATTTGTTGGTTCTCCGAACTACTCAAAATTTCCGCTACCAGTTCTACAAACTACTCAAAATTTCTGCTACCGGTTCTCTAGAACCTGTCAAAACATGCTGGATTTCACCCCTGATCTGAATTCATCGACACATTGCAAACCCACATATTTTCCTCCCCAAAGGAAGGAAATCCCTGAGGTTGATATAACAGGAGTTGATACATTCCAATGTTTCTCTGCCTAACTGGCCTTGCTTTGACTGATGAAGGTGCTTGGATGAGCAGGGAAACATCTCAAACTAACAACAAAATTTAATCCAGTTGCATGGCTGGTTGAGGAATTCTGGAAGTTGAAGTCCACAAGTCTTACAGTCGTCATGTTTGGAGAGCCTGGTCTATGGTAGTATTCCTCCACTCCAACAAGAATGTGCGGGCTTCAACTCCCAAAATTGTTCTGAGAAACATTGGTCTGCGGTAGTCAAAAATCACACCGAGTCTGATAGCACCTTTTCCGACTCACAGATTTAATTAAAAGGCACAGTCTTTTGTTTGATTGTGTTTTAATCACTTCAAGCATCTGATAAAAGTGACGCAGGGCTCATTCTGCCTTTCAGTCTTATGTGGTCGTCAAACAAAGTGCTCCAGACTCTACCTGGAGTTTTCAGAGTATTAGGCATTTCTCCCCCTAATATGGGAATTAAATTATATGGTGAAAGAAGAATATATATATAAAAGGGAGGGCAAACCTTTTTGGACAAGATTTATGTTCTGTTAAGGGATGTGGTGACTCAGTGGCTAAGATGCTGAGCTTGTTGATCAGAAAGGTCGCCAGTTTGGCAGTTCGAATCCCTAGTGCCGCGTAACAATCAGCTCCCGTTACTTTTCCCAGCTTCTGCCAACCTAGCAGTTCGAAAGCATGTAAAAAATGCAAGTAGAAAAATAGGGACCACCTTTGGTGGGAAGGTAACAGTATTCTGTGTGTCTTCAGCGTTTAGTCATGCCGGCCACATGACCACTGAGACGTCTTTGGACAGCGCTGGCTCTTCGGCTTTGAAACGGAGATGAGCACCGCCCCCTAGAGTCAGGAAAGACTAGCACATATGCCCAAGGGGAATCTTTACCTTTACCTATCTAATTTTTTTTTTAAGAATATGGTCTGATATTACAGGGAGTCCTTGACTTACAACTGTTCACTTAGTGACTGTTCGAAGTTACAATGGTACTGAAAAAAGCTATTTTTGACCATTTTTCGCACTGATGACCGTTGCAGCATCTCCATGATTTACATACAGATGCTTGACAACTGAGACACATTAATGACAGTTGCAATGTCCTGGGGTCATGTGATCCCTTTTTGAGACTTTCCGACAAGCAAAGTCGATGGGGAAGCCAGATTTGCTTAATGACCACGTTACCAATTTCACAACAATAGTGATTCACTTAGCAAATGTGGCAAGCAACGTCGTAAAATGGGGCAAAGCTCATGTAGCAAATTTCTCACTTAGCAATGTAAATGTTGGGCTCAATTGTGGTCATACGTTGAGGACTCCCTGCATTCTTTTTTTTTCCCAGATTAAAATCAGAAAACATAGGTGGATGAAATAATATTAATCTATATATATCAAAACAGTCCATAATCAGATCAATGACATATCTGGGACCAGAGTTATCTAGGGGATATGGTTAAAAAAAAGGTTGAGGTGATGATTATAATGGTTCTGTTGAAGTTCCATCTGGTTTTGTTTTTTGTTTTAACATGGGATTCTGTCTGGTATTTTATTTCCCCAAAGCATCACAAAATAAACAGTCCTTGATCAATTCCTAAACTCTCACGCTAATGTTTCCCCCATTATCATTTCTGCTTGATGACCCCACATCTGTTCAAGCATCTATTTTCTTATTCTTATTTCCAAAAACTAAACGACACCTTTTATAATACTTCCTTTTCTTTTGCTCTGAAATGCCTATGCACAGAAATGTTTTGGATTCGTCTATTTTGTTTCATTTGTGCCTCCATCCATGACTTTAAAAAAAATGTACTTTTTTGTTGAACTACACTCAATTTCTACCTCTGAGGAGCACTGTGAACTTTGGGGATGACTCTGGACCAATGTGGGCCATTGCCATGTCAATGACAGAGTGAGCAACAGGGGCATCCACACAGCAATACCGTGTTTCCCCGAAAATACGACCTGTCCCGATAATAAGCCGAATTGGGCTTTTCGGCACATGGGCTAAAATAAG
>JANHFT010010315.1:61915-72875 GCA_032467955.1 Pseudoxenodon macrops | reverse complement strand
AAGTCATTAATATTTAATATTTCGAAATTACTCATTATTCCATCATAATTTTGATATCCCAAAGGTCTAGGATGGGGGTCGGCAACCTTAAACACTCAAAGAACCACAACGGCTTCTTAACTGGAAGCCCCACCCCTTCCCCGTTTAATTCTGGAGCTGACCGGAAGTCCGGTTCCCCCACCATAGAGTCTCCTCCTAGCGCAGCTCCTTTTTTCTCTACCTGTCCTAACCGAAAGCCCTATCAATTGTGGAGCCGACTGGTGACAGGGAGCTGCAGCAGAGGGATGAAAGAGCCACATATGGCTCCAGAGCCGCAGGTTGCTGACCCCTGGTCTAGGTGTACCTATGGATTGGTGGACCCACCCTGATCCTGTTAATGTGGCCCTGAGGGGCATATGTGGGCAGGATTTCCCAAAAACACCCCATCTTAACTTCCTCGTTTGCTGCAACTCCTTGCCTTAAAGATTCTTGGACTGACTTTGGCAACTTGAGGCAGGCCACATGCCCATTCCTGCAACTCTTTCCCCACCCATGATGCTCATGTCGAAATCCCCCCGTAGCTCTTTCCTTTGCCCAGCTATCCACAACTATGTACATTAGCCCTTTTCCCTCCTCCATCTCCTCAGGCACAAAGCAACGTGGCCCAGTTGCCACCATACTGCCCGGTTCCCTTGCACAGAATTTCTGCAAACTTTTTTTTTTTTAATTATTCTCTGCTTCCCTCCAACCCTACATAGCCAGTCTCTGCTCACATCCATTCCTCTACCCATCAGTCTGTCTGGTCGTCTGTCCCTTCTCCCACACACATCTCCCCTCCCTGCCCTGCCTGTTCCTGTTTCTCCCTCCCTCCTTGTCTTCTGCTCTCCTGTGGTTCCCAGTCAACCCACCCACCCCCATGGCGTTCCCTTTGTTCCTTCCCTATTGAAGCCCGCTCCCTGGTGCTGACAGGTTGCCGTGGCAGCGCCTGCCTGAGGTTTCCATGGAAACTGATCCTCTTTCTTGGGGCGGCGATGCCCTGAATAATTCATCATTCCCCTTGCGGTGGAGGCTCACAGCCAGGAACGGGATGGGGCACATGGGGTATGTGGTGGGTTTAGGGGAAAAAAAAACACCAGGAGGGTCTTGGATGGCACATTTATTCAAAGCAAGGCTGGTGTCAGGTAGGGATGTGCCCATTTAGGGAATAGTTGTAGGTAGGCATTAGTTGCTCAAGCCCGTTGAAGGTGTGGAGAACCTTTGGATGGCCAGGAGGACAGTAACATTTTATCCATGGCTAGCGAGCACAATGGATAAAATGATAGCGCAGGATGGGCAGGGACATTGTTTTGTGGTAGGAGTTGGATTTTTTTTTTCCATTTACTTTTTTGGTTAGGTTAAGGTTGAAGTTGGTTGTTTTCCATCTAACACATTTTAGGAGGCTGCCGCCATTTTTATCAGCTGTGATCTTAGGTGGCTGTGGGGAATCACAGAAAAGAGCCTCTCAGTTTGCCTACTCTGCCTTATTGGGAGGTGAAGTTTCATTAGTCCACTTGGCTCCAACCCTCACCCCACCCTCTCTTAATTAGAAAATCCTCAGACGACCGGACGTTGAGAAAATGGCCTGGGAAATGGCAGTTTATGAACTGTTGCTCACAAAGTCACCAGCATCGTGTTCAAAACAAGGGAGATTTTACTCCTATTTATAGTCACCATCAGCCTGAGGAGGCTTTAGCTATGCTATGCCTTATTATGCCTTATTAGTGGGAATGTAGGGGAAAGAACCTTTGGTCTGCTTCTCCGTGGTGAAAATTCATCCTCTCTATCATAGGTTGGCTTTTTCTTTCTGCAATGTTGGCATAGAAATGAACTGAAGTTGTTTCTGACAACTGACAACGTGTCCATGGAAAAGTCATTTCCTTCCTCGTGTAACCCCGGTGAATTCCAAGAAAGGCGGGGCCAGGCCTCTTCATCTGTCCTGCTGGCTCCCATTCAAACCCAGTTCAAACTCCAGGGTTGACATCTTTTTAAACCTGTCAACAAAAATCCAATTAACGATTGATTCCTCACTACTATGAAGCCTTCTAGCCTAGAGTTGTTTCTAAATGAGATGGATGACCCACACATCTAATAAATGGATAAAATAACCGTGTTTTCCTCATCCTAGGCATCTTCTAAACATTATAGACTTGAATTCTCAGCAGTGGACATACTGGGTGGAAATTCTGAGAAACGAAGTCCGTGTTTCTAGGAGAGACTCAGGTTGATGAAAAGACTGTCCTAACTTAGTACCTTCGTTGTTCATAAGCTAAGGGAATAAGGGGTATAGCGTGTCTGTGGTAAGCTGACTTTTTTTTGGAGAAGCCATTTCCTTCCTTGTGTAACCCCATTGCAATCCAAGAACTCTGGTCTATCGGTAGTGGCATCATTTCTAGGTCTTGGCAGAGTAGTTGGCAAGTATATGATATTAATGTTTTTTTATGGAGCAAGGATCACAGGAGGGCAGTGGTCCATCTGTGAGAGGAAGGTTCATTGGCCAACCAAGTGCTCAATGCTTTTCTCTGCCTACTTAACAAATTACATTCTCACTTTACTACGAAAGCTTTTTTCCATTCCATTCTACCCGAATTTACATGGCCATTTTAACTCTTTCTATTATTAATTTTGTCCAAGCATTCATCTTCCATGTTCCTTCTAGTCGTCCTAGTTTGCAACTGGTTTGTGTTCGGGCTCCATTAAAGTATTTTATGCACAGCTTCTTGCCTAGCATTTAACTATAAAAATAAATGATTAGGGACAGTCTCCTGAGTTTGACCAGGATTTTGAATGGGGTGCATGCAGGACCATGAGCATTTTGAGATTCTTGGTGATGAGGTTTATCTCTTATTTGTTCCTCACCACCTACAGTGTGAACCTGGTGTGGCAACTAAATTTCTGTATGAGCTCCTCTACAATGACCCCATCAAGATCATCCTTATGCCTGGCTGCAGCAGTGTTTCCACATTGGTGGCCGAGGCTGCACGCATGTGGAATCTCATTGTGGTAAGCATCTCTTCTGTTGATATATAGGGTGATGTTATGGGAGGAGCCAACTGTAATTTTGACCCTGCAAACTGAAATTTTCAACCTGAAACACTTAAGAAAATGCTTCAAAGTGAAAAGATTCAAAGTACGATACCTTTCCCTTTACACAATCTTTCCCCACATATCTATGATGCCGTAGACCAGAGGTGGTATTCAACAGGTTCTGACCAGTTCTGGAGAACCGGTAGCGAAAATTTTGAGTAGTTCGGAGAACCGGTAACTGGCCCCGCCCCCATCTATTCTCTGCCTCCCAAGTCCCAGCTGATCAGGAGGAAATGGAGATTTTACAGTATCCTTCCCCTACTATGCCCACCAAGCCATGCCCACAGAGCCGGTAATAAAAAATGTTGAATCCCACCACTGCCCATAGATCCTATCTTTCCTCATGTATGGAAGAAGGTAAAATAACCTCGACTGAAGCATCCCTAGATGCACAGGAACGGATGTCTTCCATGTTAACTAAAAGATCTGCGTGCATGTACGAAGGGACAGAAAGGAAATCTTCCTCTCAAAGTTAGCTAAGGAATGTCGGGTGTCTCAATCTTCCTGTCTTTAATCATATTTCCATCTTCTTCTTCTTTTCAGTTGTCCTATGGCTCCAGCTCGCCAGCCCTTTCCAACCGCCAGCGTTTCCCCACCTTTTTCCGCACGCACCCATCCGCCACACTGCACAATCCCACCCGTGTGCAGCTCTTCAAGAAATGGAGCTGGACGAAGATTGCCACAATACAGCAGACCACAGAGGTGTTTACATCGGTATGGAATCCAAACCTGACCATAGACCCCCCCACCCAGCTTAATCACTTAGTCATTCTGTAATTTTTATCAAGTTCCCGAACACTCGTCTTTAAATCTTACCCTGACTATAATCCCTGGTTCCCATCCTAACCACAACAGGTTTCTAAATCTAATACATCGTCCTTGCCGTTTGTATATACAAACTGCATTGTTTCTTCCAAAGGTTCAGTACTGGGCTGATTTCCAAAGAAACCAAGGACAATTCATTGATTAATTACTGCAGTTATATTCCATCTTTTCTTATCAGTGCTGAAGATAATGTACATGGGGTCTTTCATTTTATTGCTATAGCAACAGTCCTGTGAGATAGGTTAGCTTAAGAGAGAAGCCTCGCCTCATGATTTAGTGAGGACTTGAAAGTATATCTCCTCAGTTCAAGACTAGTAATCACTATACTGCCTGGGCTCATAAATCTCTTCTAAAACTACTTCATTCTAACTACTTTCCAGAATTTCAATTAATCAGTCCATCACCTGCTACCTGATTCTTTTAATCACAGATGCAGAGGTTTTAAAACTAAGACAATCTTTGTGCAGACGATTTGTTCTGGCAATGGGCAGTGCCTTTCTCCTATCCCAAACCTGCTCCATGCCCTAGTATTGTAATCCACAGTAGAGGAAAACTGACGTATTCCTGATAACCATTAAGGCTTTGAACTACATCTTTACTTTTTTCCCCCTCTCGGTAAATGATGATTTCAATAGAGAAAATTAAAAAATTGTCTAGAGACACAATTGCAGTAAAGACAGAATCTTTGTTGCATCCTTGACATTATGCCAATCCTTGTTGGCCAGGGGATATGCACAACGATATTTCACATTTACTGTATGCAATGATCTTTAAAATATCTTGGCAGCAGCCTTTGCTTCATAAAAACCCTGATTCTGTAATAATTGCCAGTCGCCAATAAAATTGGCAAATCATTCAGGGTGTGCTTTCATTACCGTCTAATTATGTAGTTGCTTTAAAGTTCCTCTTTTGAGCAATAGAAACTCCACAGCATATAAACTAACTGAATAAATAAATATAACCGACACAATCCTCAGCATTTTCAGAATCTCCACACGTATTATTTCATAAAAGACAAAACAAATAAACAAAACTCCTTCTCATAGTCCTAGCTCTTGCGGTTCCAAAATAAGATTTTAAAATGCAGGCAGTGTTTGGTGAGATCTGAAAACAATGGATCTTAAAGTGGACAAAGAAGAATACAAAATGATAAGGAAGGATGTAAAAAAGGTAGAAAAATAGGTGGTGCCTGGCTCAACATTAATAACTGTGAGAGAGATTGAAGTGTCCTAAATGGACCACCAGCTATGTATGAGTTAACAATGGGTTGCAGCTGCCGAAAAAGCCAGTGCAGTCCAAGGCTGCATCAACAAAGGAATAACATCAAGATCATGAGAAGTGATAAGGCTGCTTTATACGGCACTAGTGAGGCCACATTACTGCATCCACTTCTAGTCACCGTAATACAAAAAAATTGCTGAGACTCTAGAAGGTACGCAGAGAAGAGCAACAAAGACAGGGGATTAGAGGCTAAAGTGTATGATGAACAGTTGAGGGACCTAGGTATATGTCTAGCCTATCGAAGATTACGGAGGACATGATAGCTGTCTTCCAGTACTTGAGGGGCTATTACAGAGAAGCGGGGATTGACCTATTCTCTAAAGTCGATTCTTATTCACCTCCTGGTTTTTGGCCGTGGTTTTTCTTCTTCTTCATATTCTGCAATATCTCAGCTGATCTCTCCTCTTGTTGCTGTTTGCCGCTGGAATCCGTACTAAAACAGTTTGAATTTATATAGAATAGAATAGAATAGAATAGAATAGAATAGAATAACTGAGTTGGAAGGGACCTTGGAGGTCTTCTAGTCCAACCCCCTACCTAGTCAAGAAACCCTACACCACTTCAGACAAATGGTTATAAATGTAGCCTAGCTCATATTATCTATGGTAATTGCTTCCACTTATATATATTGTTTTCATTAGATTCGAGTTTCCTAATGCATGCTAATGTAGTTTATCTACCAGAAATACATCTCAAACATCAGCGTGTATCTCTCTCTCCCAGCAGAAAGTGCACAGAGTTAAGATTAAGGTCTTTCTCCATGATTGTCTCTGAAGGAAAGCCCAGCTGAAGTTTAATGCTCCCTCTCTATTTGATGCCATCTCTGTAATTACTACTGTACATAATCCTAATCTGTTTTTTGGATTATTAGCAGTATTAGCAACCATCTCTTTAACCTACACACAAATGGAAAACTTAAACTTGTGGGTATATCTCAGGCTTGAATATCCTTAGAAACCCAAAGAAAGATTTCCTTCAAAATGTCAGGACTAAGATACAGTGAAAATTTGCACAATGAAAATTATTAAAAATGGGTTCAATCCATTGTGTGATCTGTGGACCGAAAGAAGCACCGACTGATTGTGGGTTCCGCACACACAAACACCCAGAGTCCTTTCTGTCTCAGAAAATCTGCTCTGGATGTTGGGGAACTCTCCAGAATTATGGGGGTGGCCTGTTGGAAGAAGAAATGGCAAAAAATTATCCCCTTCCGAGTCTTCTGGATTTCTGGGCAAAACTTCATTTAGGATGCTCTTACCCATGTAGAAGGTGAAATCAATTCCATATATATTAAGTGAAACTACCGTATATAGTATAATGTAATAAAGTAAAGGTAAAGGTTCTCCTCGCACATATGTTTTAGTCATTCCCAACTCTAGGGGGCAGTGCTCATCTCCGTTTCAAAGCCAAAGAGACAGCATTGTCCGAAGACGTCTCCGTGGTCATGTGTCAGGCATGACTAAACACCGAAGGCGCACGGAACGCTATTACCTTCCCACCAAAAGTAGTCCCTATTTTTCTACTTGCATTTTTAATGTGCTTTCGAACGACTAGGTTGGCAGAAGCTGGGACAAGTAACGGGAGCTCACCCCGTTACACGGCACTAACCGCTGAATTGCCGACCTTTCGATCGACAAGCTCAGCGTCTTAGCCACTGAGCCACCGTGTCCCCTGTATAATGTAATATAGAGAGCCAATTTGGTGTAGAGATTAAAGCATCAGGCTGAAAACCAGGTGACTTAGGTATGAGTTCTAGTCCTGCTAGAGGTCCGGTGACATTGGAGTCGGTCACTGCCTCTCAGCCATAGGAAGAAGGAAGGAAGGGCAGACCACTTTGGGGTGGGGGTGGGGAACCTTTGCCAAGAAAATTGCAAGGTTTTAGTCCACGCAGTTGCCAAGAATCAAAAGCTGGCATGAAGGTGCCCATATATGGTGAAATAACAAGAATGATGCTGTAATTTTCCTTCCACATTTGAGTTTCTCAGCCTGAAGTTAAGACAGATGAGAGGGGGTGGGAGAGGTTGGGATGCGGAAAAAGGAGGAAATGACAAGAGAAGAAATAATGAGTCTCTTAATATGCTTCTAGACTGCTCTCTCTAGCAGAAAATATATTTTCAGGGGCTTTTTTTTTTTCCTTCCTTCTTCTCCTTACTGAATTTTAATAAATGTCAACTGAGATCTCAGCTGAGGTCTATTTGTCTCGACGATGTCCTAACAACAATTACAGCTTCCTCTTTCAGAGAAAGGGGGGGGGGAGAAAAAAAACAAAAACCCCACAAATAGCTCCAAGAAAGAAGAGGAGCATTTTCACCAGCTGTTTTCCAAATGTCTATCACATTTATGCAAATGTGATAACCCCAGAATTATTTTTACATGACCTGTGACGGGCAAGCAGGCTGCAGCCCTGCATCTCTCACGGTGGTATATTGCCACTAGCATCCACTGGTAGCTAAGCGATCCTCCTCCTGCCCAAACTTGTTTTTCATTTTTGATTAATCCCAGGCCATTATTCCGAGAAATTAAGAAACTGTGGGCGATCCAAGCAGCTCTAATTAATGCAGACTATGACTGATACAAACAACGTCTCATAATACTTGCACATGGTTGGGTATTATCGTTATCACAGTTATTATTATACCAGAGACACAGCGGAACAGAGAGATCAGCGCTATTTGAATCACAGTATATGTTACATTTTTCACTTCTTCGGAAAAAAAGTATTTTAAAAGAAAAGGAGTTCCTGGACCCTGGACAGAAATATGCTCTGAATCCCAATTGGGCCTCTTAGGTTCATTGATTTCAGCAATTGTGAAAGTATCAATGCTTTCATGCCAGATACACAAGTATTTAGATAGTTGCACTCAAACTTTTCTCCATATATCCCCTCATTCTACTTTGCTTCCGGTTTGTGATTTGTTTGCTCCTTTTAATAAGTAGCATCCAGTCGTGCAAATATTCTCTTTACTCATGAAAAGAATTCCTTTGCTTACAGAGGGGCTGTTTCTCAATGGGTCCAAGAGCTGCAACGGGGAAGAGGCATAGAAAAAGAAAAGCTTCTTGGTCACATAGAATTTGAGCCGCTGTGTCTTATTTTTCCTGAATAAAAAGAGAAAATGCATGTACATTAGAAAAACACTGAATGTGTTAAAAGAGGCCAAAGTATGTGAAATAATAATAGTATGCTAAACAATTTATTTTGCATTTGTCCCCGTGATAGCAAGTATGAAAAAAACAAGCAAACATTGGGAGCTTTATAGTCACAAAACAAGAACCTGCTTCTGAGGTTTGACTAGCTATTTTTGTACAGCTTGTATCTTTTGAGAACATAGAAGCTGAAATTCTGAAGTGCTGTTTTCTGCAGGATCTCAAATGCTGGGAGATTTTATAATTATAAAACTGACATCGCTATTTTCATGGTTTTTAACCTGTGCACGCGATGATTGTATGTGTTGTGCTAAGCTGCTATTCGCATTGTCATGTTTTATTGAATAAGCGATAACTGGGCTGGGTTTTCAATCATGGCTTGAAAAACAGAATCACTGGATTCACACAGCAGGCTGAACTGTACCTTGCTTTGTTTGGGGCCGGCTTATTATTAGTTTAGTAGTATGAGGTGCAAGCTCAGAATATATATATATTCCCCTATCTTAATGTAGCTTCTGAAGTACATCTTTATCCAGGTCCTTATATCTTATGACATCTCCCTTCTGCATTCCCACAGACTTTGGATGATCTGGAGGAGCGAGTCAAAGAGGCTGGGATTGAAATCACTTTTCGCCAGAGCTTCTTCTCTGATCCTACAGTGCCTGTCAAGAATCTCAAGGTATCAGAATATATGTCTGACTGTCAAGGGGAGGGCAGGGCAGGTTGGGACCCACAATGCCTCCATGCAGCCTTCCCCAACCCCATCGCTTTTCACACGTAGAAGGATTAAGCTTGCAGAACAGGCCGAGGGTATGTTAAGGAAGATTGTCCTTCATCCCCAGTCGCCAGATCCATGATTGCATGGGTGAAATTTGACAACAAAAGAATAGACTTTTGGCAGAGTTGTCATGAAACGTTTCTCGTGCAAATTGAAAAGCAACATGGACGCACTAAATCTTTACAAAAGAATTTCCTACAAATATGTTTGACCCTGTTAGCCTGGAACCTCTCAGCATGGTGGCTAAAAGGGGGATAATTCTAAACAGATTAATGATTCCGGTGAATAAATTGTCGTATTATGTAACCTTGCTTTTTAGACGTGAACCCGTTTATCCATGAACTGTACATGATTGATCATGTGCCATTAAATTAATATTGACTGGTATGGTATATGTGTCTGTGTGTGCATGTCTGTATGTGTCTATGTCTGTGTGTCTATCTGTCATAGGTTACTATTGGAACTCCTTGCCTGTGTTAGTGCTTTGTAATTGGCTTTGGAAATGTATACGTAGGCTATCTAAGACTGATTAGATTAGCATAAAACAGAGATGAGGGGAAAAGGCACTGAGATTATGGGTTAGCAGGTGATTGGCTACCTGCTGACCTGTCCCCTACATTTGCTGAGATCAAATATATATATTTTTAATTGATGCAATTTGATTGGGCAAGCTGCAAGTATGTTTGCTGCGATGTGTGGAAATCATTTCATACGAACCAAATCACATTTTCAAGTGCTACTTATCTTTAGATTTTTGGAATTTAACTTTTGAATGGAATGCAGTGCCTCTTGGAGAGGCCATTGTCCAGAAAGGCTGTGTTGGAATGTTAAATTAAATGAATCATAGAGTTGGAAGGGGATCTAAGAGGTCATCAAAACCAACCCTCTGCACACTGCAAGATTCCCTAAATCATCCCTGATAGTTGATTATCCAATCCATTGTTTAAAAACCTCAAGCAGGGGAAGAAACAATTTCCTACAGTAGCCTATTCTACTGATTAAACACTTTTAACCACTATGAGCTGAGGTGGCGCAGTGGTTAGAGTGCGGTACTGCAGGTTACTTCAGCTGACAGCTACCTGCAGTTCGGCAGTTCAAATCTCACCTGGCTCAAGGTTGATTCAGCCTTCCATCCTTCCGAGGTGGGTAAAATGAGGACCCAGATTGTTGGGAGCCATAGGCTGACTCTGTAAACTACTTAGAGAGAACTGTAAAAGCATTGTGAAGTGGTATATAAGTCTAAGTGCTATTGCTATTACTGTCGATACACATAGTCCACAAATAATGAGCACTATTGGGACCAGAATTTCTGTTGTTAAGCGAGATGGTTGTTAAAGTGAATTGTGGCCAAATTTATGACCTTTTTGACATGTTTGTTCAGTGAATCACTGCAATTGTTAAGTGAATCAGGTTTCTCCCATTGAGTTCGCTTGCCAGAAGATGGCTAGGAAGGTCGCAAAATGCAATCCCATGACCCAAGGATACTGCAACCATCGTAATTTGGGTGCCAGTTGCCAAGCACCCAAATGTTGATTACACGATTCTGGAGATGCTACAATTATTACATCACTTTTTTCAGTGCTGTTGTAGCTTTACTTGTAAATTTCTTCCTAATGAACTATGAAAGCCATTTTGATTTATTGCTTAAAACACCAGATTAAAAATCAGGAGATGGTGAGTCCTAGCACTGCCTTAGGCACAAAGCAAACTAGGGAAGCCATCTATCTACCATTTTATTGCCTTTGAGAAATGTGTGTGTGTGTGTAGCTGGATGGATGGATGGATGGATAGACAGACAGACAGACAGACAGACAAGATAGATAGATAGAT
>JANHFT010010315.1:36826-49591 GCA_032467955.1 Pseudoxenodon macrops | reverse complement strand
TCACACACAATGCAAAAGCACACAAAATGGCAACAGATTTAACAGATTTAGCAGTTTTAACAGGACCAGTTCTATGACGTCACCAGCTGCTTGCAACCTACTCTATAGAACCAGGCCGAACCGGGAGGATTTCACCCCTGGTCTAAAGGGAAGGAACAAGGTTTGGGCCAACACTTCTGCCTTAGCAGTGATCAGAATGGGGATTGGGCCACTTCTAATTTGTCATGCAGTGGTCTTGTTTTGGGCTATTTGGCCTCACACTGGGGGTTGCATGTAAGGTCTCTTTTTTGTAAAGCGGAAGGAAGATGACCTTCACATATATGCAACTTCTGTTGCCAAGGTAACAAGCGGTAGAACTTTTTTTTTTTTAAGTCCAGGAAGTCTAAATAATGTTTGGAAGTGGCATATTCACTGAACTATAAGAACATAATAGAATGGAATGGAATGGAATGGAATGAAATAGAATAAGAATGGAATTGAGTACTTTATTTGGCCAAGTGTGATTAGACACACACAAGGAATTTGTCTCCAGTATATAAGCTCTCAGTGTACATGCAAAACAATATAATAATAATAATAATAATGACACCTCTAAAAGAATGTAGTAAAAAAGATGAGAAGGATAATAAGGATACTGCAAGGGTATTTTGTATATTCACCAAATTTATATTTAGAATTCTAAATTTATAGTATATTTAGAAGGAGTAAGTCAGAGATGCAATCAGACCTGGACAATTCTGTTATTATAGCCAATCTCAATAAAAGTAGCTTTAACCTTCCTATACATTTGATTTCCTGGTGTTGCCTACCCAGTGGGGTTGACACTTTGGGGGGAGGAGCTTCTGAACATCTGGCTGCAGCTCAAGCAGGAAGCTTTGCTTCCCAGTGTTTTAGAGTTGCAGTGATAACCATCTGCTTTCAGGAAGCCAACCTGTCCTGTTGGATGATGTCAAGGATATTATCTCTCCTTGGCCATAGGGGCTGGGTGAGCCTTAAGGGCTGGAAGCAAATTTCCTGACAATTTCTACAACGGGTAGAGAATCCTGAGAGTTGAAGTCCACACGCCTTACATTTGTCAAGGTTGTAAAATCCTGCTGCAGGACTTCCTGGGTGTTGTTTCCGGTGTAAGCTAACAGCCTGGAGCCTCTCCCGCTTGTAGGTGCTGTGTCTTATCACGGCCCCCGTGACCATGATCCTCAGCAGTCAACAGGATGCGGCCTTCGCCTTCGCCTCCCTTGCCATTGTCTTCTCCTCTTACATCACACTGGTTGTGCTGTTTGTGCCCAAGGTAAGTACTTCCCCTCTGACACCGTTTAAGTCATTCTCTAGCTCAGGGCTGGACAATTAATTTTCCCAAGAGGCCCCCTGAGACTGGGATTATTGTGGAGGGCCAAACCAAAAGGGCTGTGAAGGCATTGCAGGCACCATATGTAAATAGTCTCCTTCAAAATAAAAGCAATGCAGTTGTATTGCATGCGTGGCATACGCTTATTTATATTTGGTTTCTAATTTTTGATTGACTTCATGTGGGCTGGACAGGGATATCCAAAGGGGCCAGATGTGGCTCAGGGACCGTAAATACCGTAAAATGCCCAGATCTGCTCTAGCCGATCCCAGACAATGGCCTTCTCAGGAAGGGAGCTGAAAACGTAAAGAAGCACATCTGGTCTTCCTGTTCTGCCTATCTTGCGCAGCCCTTTCCTAGACATGAATTGAAGAAGTGTGGTCCTTGTTTCAGATGCGGCGCCTTATCACCCGGGGAGAATGGCAGTCCGAGCAGCAGGACACCATGAAAACTGGCTCCTCCACCAACAACAATGAGGAGGAGAAATCGCGGATGCTGGAGAAGGAGAACCGTGAACTGGAGAAGATCATTGCCGAGGTGGGGACCACGTGTGACGTGGCCTGGGGGCAGTCAGGGAGGGATGTTTGGCATTATCCTTGCATTTCCATTATATTTTCTACACAAGCTTATGCACAGTAGGGACTTTCTTGGATCCAGAGGGAGAACAGATGGGGCAGAGAGCAAAGCTATGGTGGGAGATGGCATGGGGTTTAGTTCTACCTGACCTTTGGAGTGGGGGCAGTTTCTTTCCTCAAAATTGTGAGAAACTCCCGTTGTGAATGTTTCCAGTGATCAGTGATGGAGAATGCAACCGTAGAGGTGCAAATTGGCTACCTGTAAAGACTAAGAATGTGGCACACAACACTGCTTACCATTCATGAGCACCTTCCACTCTCTTCTTAGAATATACCAGTGATATACCTTTTTCTTCTTGTGTGCCAAAAATGGCAGCACACGACCCACCCCCATGCACACTGCACTGCGCATGCGCCCCCCCCCCAATTGGGCCATTTTTCGCCCTCCAGAAGGTTCAGGGAAGCGTCCTGAAGCCTCCAGAGGGTAAAAAACGGCCCAACAGACAAACCGGAAGTGACTTCAATTTGCCCATTGGGCCGTTTTTTTACCCTCCGGAGCCTTCAGGAAAGCGTCCTGAAGCCTCCGGAGGGTGAAAAACAGCTGAAAATCAAGGCCAAAAATTAGCTGGCCAGTCACACGCAAGCGCGCTGGAGCTGACAGGGCAGCGCCTCGCGTGCCCTCAGAAATGGCTACGCGTGCCACCTGTGGCACGCGTGCCATAGGTTCGCCATCACTAGAATATACTATTTTAGAGCCATGGTGGTGCAGTGGTTAGAATGCAGTACTGCAGGCTACTTCTGCTGACTACCGGCTGCCTGCAATTTGGCACTTCGAATCTCGCCAGGCTCAAGGTTGACTCAGCCTTCCATCCTCCCGAGGTCGGTAAACTAAGGACCCAAATTGTTGGGGGGGGGGCAATATGAAGGCTCTATAAAACCACTTAAGAGAGGGCTGTAAAGTCTTAAGTGCCAACACCCATCCCTTCCACCAGGATGCTGGGGGGTGGGGTGTCTTCCCCCTTATCCTTCACAGACCCCTCCCTTTCTCCCTGACAGAAAGAAGAGCGTGTCTCGGAGCTCCAGCAACAGCTGAAAGATCGGCAGCAACTGCGTTCCCGGCGGCGCTCTTCCAACTGTGCGGCTGACAACCATTTCAACAACTCAGCTTCCGCTTCGGCAGCCACTGGCCCCAACCTTTACCAGCCCAGCCTGCCCCTCGTCCGTTGCCTGGTGGCTGAGCAGGCTGACAAGCTGGGACGCAACAACTGTGATGGGAGCCGTGTCCACCTGCTCTACAAGTGAAGGACCTTACAGACATCTGGGGAAAGGGAGAAGTGGGGCTTTGCTTGGGTAGCCTGGGGGGGGGATGGGCATCTGGTGGGTGGGGACTCTGTACAGCTGGCTGGGAAGGGGCTTTTTTGTCACCCCCAAAAGAAAGAAAGAAAGAAAGGAAAAGGGATCATAATCCCCAGTCTTTGTAAAATACCTTCCGTGTCTGTCCATCTGCTTCGCCTGGAGCCTGGAATCCAAGTGGAAAATCTGGAGATTTTATTTTTAAAAGTAGGGAATCCCAAGGATACCCACATCTACACTTCCCGCTTCCCCTACCCCCCCCACCTCCACATCTCACTACTCTTCAAGTGTCACTAATCGGGAAGGGAGGAACTGGAAATATGGTTGTTGTAAACCCAAACTCTCCGTCTGCATGGCGTGGATGCTTGCAGGAATATGAGCGAGAAGAAATTGAGACTGAAAGGAGCATTGAAACCTGATGTCGTTTTTGCTCCTCTGTAAACTTACCTAGATGCAGATACCAGTAGATAGAGATACCAGTAGACACAGCATTCAGGGACACCAATTTTATGTACAGTTGAGTTGTGATGTGGCAATTGTATTGCGTTCCTGATAAGTCATACCATAATTCACAAGGGTCTTCTTTACAAGGACATTTTTTTCCCTGTTTTTGCTACAACCTGATCGTTTGCAAAAGGGTCTATTTATTGCAATCTACTGCAGCAGATAATTGAGTCTTCTAAGCATTTTGGTATGAAAAAAAAATCTGTTTCATGTAACCCCCAAAAGAGTTCCATACTGTTGGGACTGGAATGCATGGATTATGTACGTCCGTTATCGAAAGCACTTAACTTGGTTTCCCGATCTGATCCTGGCTGCCAATACAAGCAACCGCACAAATGCGCAACCTGGCCGGCTCTGACAATAGCCATATTGCACATCATCATAACCAAGGTCCCATTTTAACCTCTGCCGTCATTCCTGTGCAATCATGGGACAGAGTGGAGTCCCAGCTGGGCCACATTTATGTAAAGGTGAGTGATGCAATGATGGAGGTGAAGGTTTAAAGTCAAAGGGGAAAAAATATGTAAAGGTGAAGCCCTTATTCAGAGAGAGAGGCTATTGCTAGAGACAGGAGAGGGAACATATCAGGTGACTTCCTTGTCCAAATGGTAATTAATTAACCACGAGATACACCTTGTAGCAAGAGTTCTTAAGCAAGCAAGCACCGTTCCTTGGATATGAAGGGATGGGCGTTGCCTGATGGGAGGAGGTTAGCTTGGGAGTCGTTTCTACGAATATTGCAGTTCTCACTCAGTAACACCTGCTCACGCTTGGAAGTGTGTCCTCCTTTTGACACTGGGCCAGGGAGAATTTCTAGACCGTATTTAATTGCCATTATTGCCTTCATCTTTGTTCACCTAAACAAGGAATGTAGGGTGCTGGAACTACAGTGAAGTCAAGGGTTGGCTAGGTTGCTGATGAACATTAGGGAACTGGGCCCCCAACAGTCTGATGGATGTATGCACCTCTGCATGCAGGATGCACACACGTGTGCCAGGTCCTCCCCAATGCTTTTCCCATTTGGAGCACTTTTATTGTCCCAGCAGATAAAGGAAAGTGATGGGTGCTGCCTAGGATGGTGAGGGAAGCCCAGATGCCTGTCAGACTTTTCCACCAGTATACAGATGTTCTTTAGTAAAATTATACCATATGAAACATGTGTCTGTGGGTCATCTGTGGACGGTATGAATGTCTTCAGTTTTTGTGGTGCTGTTTGGCATCCAGTGACGACATGAGCCCTACACAAAGTAACACAGGATGGAGCAAAGGGAAATTCTCTTTCCTGAAAGCATTTTTAGTGCCATATTATGTTTCTCTCCCAAGTTTGTAGGTACAACCTGTTCATTCTCTTACACATTCTCGACTTACAACCATTTGTTTACTGACCATTTGAAGTTACAACAGCACTGGAAAAATGACGTTTGATCATTTTTCACACTTTTGACTACCCCAATGTCAAAATGGGGAAGTCAAATTCACTTAACAACCGTGTTACTAACTGCAGTGATTTACAGTACTTAACTGTGGCAAATGAGGCAAAATTCAAAAATTTGCTTAACCGCCTTGGCTTAGCAAGGGAAACTTTGGGCTCTATTGTGTAAGTCACACTTTACTGCATGTATAGGAAATCAATGCATGTTACTCCAGAGCATCTCAATCTAGCAATCTAGCACCATCTAAATGTTTTGGCTTATAAACCTGCACCAGCTTTGACTGTTAACCGTACTTCTTGGGAATGAGGGAAGGACAAGCCGTTTGGCCCTGAAGTTAGTTCAGGGGTCCTCTTATAAGTATGTTCATAAGAAAGTAGAACAGAGAGAGAGAGAGGGGGGGGGAACCCTTTTGGTATTTGCGAAAACTATGTGTTTGAGAAAGCAGGTATACTTGGACTGTTTCCAAATTGTTCTGACTACTTTGAAAGAAAAGCTGTTCAATGCCACTAATACCTGACTGGGAGGGGTGTGTGTGTGTGTTTGTGTGTGTGTTTTGAAAAGCTTTGTTGCGGCAGCAGAGCCAAGGAAGCAAAGGAGTGTGGCTAGACTAGTCTGAAAAGCCTCTTTTAAAATATAGCCTTAATCTCTGCCGTTGAATGAACAGATGAATTAGCCCGGTAGCCCTGAGGCAAAAGAGATCATTTATCTAATAGTGAGTTAAAACAGCTAAAAAAAAAAGGCAAAATAGTAAGAGATTGATGGAGGTCACTTGAGCAGCATTGGCAAGCAGGCTTGCTCTGCTGTTGCTGCCAAAACTGTGTGCCAGGACAGTCCTTCGGTATAGTTAGAAATTAGTCTGTTCTTTTACATATTGCGGATATAGCTCTCTAGAGATTTAAACGTAAGATTTAACTGAAGTTGGGCAATTATTTTAACTCCTTAGATAGGGGGCTACCAGAAAGCGAGATTAGAAACTAGCAGGAGCAAATATTACCTCAACTTCCTGCTCATTTAAAATGAGCAGCTTCTTCCCCATTAAAAAAAAGGACTCTTAGAAGTTCCTGTTTGTAGTAGTTGAGGTATTTTTAAATTAGATTTTTATCCATTATTGTTAAATAACTAAAGGCAGCAATATTCCTTCCTCCTATTTTTCCCACAACAACAACCCTGTGAGGTGGGTTAGGCTAAGAGAGAGTGACTGGCTCAAAGTCACCCAGCTGGTTTTCAGGCCCAAGGGAGGACTAGAACTCATAACCTCCTGATTTCTAGACTGGCACTTTAATCACTACTAGGCCAAATTGGTTCTCAATATAGATTTATATATAGGATTTCAAGGGTATGTCAAGATATGTCACGTGACAACGCTGTGATGATGTGTGTTTGACACCCCTGCTCCCAGGCATTGCTGTTTTGCATTTGCCTATATATGTATGAATCAGCATTTTAATAAATTCAGTCAAATAGACACCCCTCCCCCCACAAATAGCTAAATAAGCCTCCACAAGCAGACCAAGAGCCTAGTTTGCTGATTCTGTTGTTTTCTACTGCAGTGTTTCTCAACCTTGATAGCTTTTTAAGGTGTGTGGATTTCAATTCCCAGAGTTTTGAAATTAGAAGTTCACAGATTTTAAAGCCTTTTTAAGGTTAAGAAACACTGCAGTATTATATGTGGTTTTTCATCTGTTTATGACCTTGGAAGTTATGTTGCTGAAAAGAATAATTTTCTTAAGAGAAAAGGACAGGGCAAAGGGGGAAAAAATAAAAGCTACCTAAGGAAGATATCCATTTAGATCCCTCAGTGGCAATGATCAATTAATCAAGATACAAATGCCAATAATTTAGTTGAACTTCAGGTGTCAGGCCCAGGTGATGAATGATTAGAAAAAGTATGTGTTATGAACCCAGAATAAGTTCCCAAGACATGCTTAAGAAATCTGTGAAAGTCTTTTAATGGATATTTGTGATTGCAGACAAAACATTTAAGAAGGTTAAACTTCTGGGGGCAATGGGCATAGAGTTGTAGGCTTTTGGACTTCAGTTTAAAATTTCCTTATCACAAGTATCAAGTTCAAAGCAGCTGGCCAATATTTTTTACAAATAAGCATTCCCCCCCCTTCCCAATAATACAGATTTCCTATACAGGATGGTGAAACAGCTTTGGGGCATATATCCAAGAATGAGGTGACCCTGCTATAGAAGTTAGCCAACAACAACAGAAACAAAGAGTAATTTATAAGGCACAAAACCTGAAGAGTGTAGAATTTTACTGGCATTCTTCCTTGCCTAACCAATCCGTCCTGTTGTGTTTCAGAGTAATTTGACCTGCGTTAATTGCCCGTAACTGCTTCTCACTTTATCTGCTGATCTGTGCATTTTCTGCTGCTATTAAACCACAGACACAAAGCCAGATGGGGTGTTTCCCCCCCCCCAGCCAATTAATAACCACAATCCACACACACACAAAAAAGACTCTTGAGCTGGAGATAAAATCTCCAAGCCTCTAGCACAGGTTGCCTTTGTGCAGGTCTGTTCCACCCCATCTCTCCCTCCTTCCTAAATCTCAGTCTTGGGCCTTTATGGACACACAGCAAGTATCTCAGAGCAGGTAAAAAAAATCCCCCATGCTTCACTACATGTTTGATGTTAGGAAAACCTTGGCATTTTGGATTCCTTCTTTCCATGCAACTATTCAGGCCGCAGAAGATGAGAGAGAAATGAAAGTAGACAAATAAGCGGGAAGTAATACTCCCACAATCCTTCATTAGGCTGTTGTACTCCACAGGATTTGACCAGAATTCCGGAGCAGCATCAACAATTAATCTCACCTAGGTATCTTTGGCAAAGTGCCCATGACTGAACCCCCACACCCAAGTGCATTTGTCTGCCAAGCTGCTCCTGTGAGTAGTGTAGCCTGGGCCCGGGAGGAGAGGATAGAAAGCAAAAAGAGAAACACCAAGAACAGTGAAAAGTGCAGCTCCCAGGGAGGAAGACCCTTTGCCAAAGAAACCTCAATCCCTGGAAGTGATGTGCTTCATTTGTGAAGCAGAACCGGAGAGAGGATTCCAGAAAAGGCCAATGGAAACGTCCTCCTCATTTGCTTCTTCCTAAGCCTGTTTTCTAAGCGTTTTACCCCATCATATTCTGTCCTGTATTAAATTTCTGACTGGGGGGAAAAGTGGCAGCACCTGAAATGTTGATTCCCCTCATCTGGAGTGATAGAAGTCTCCAGCCTGGCACCATCTGACTACAACGTCCTGGAGGGGTTGGAGATAATGAACTAGCATGTCCGGAGGGCACCAGGATAAGGAAGGATGGCACTATTTTAACAGCATGGTGTGTCTCTGCCAAGGTACCAATTAAGGTGGATTAACGTCTGCCTTTTCACCAAGAAGTTATAGCATGCTCTTGTTTTTCCACCAGCCTGTTCCTGTGGGCAATAAAACAGCAAAGGGGCAACTTCGAACTCCCCAATTCACCTCATCTAAAGATGATCCGCAGGTGGGGGGCTGCGAGAGAAAGTGCCAGTAGAAGTCCCAAGGAGTGATTTGCCAATGTGCTGCAGCCTCCAGAGATGAAAAGGATCAGCAGACAAGAGTTAAGCTTTATCTCCCCATTCATCCAAGGCAGGCAACTGGAGGAGCCCAGGGAGTTTCTGAAGAATCTGAAACTACCAGCAGCACAATGCATAACAGGTGGATGCAGGAAGCCCATCTCTTAGCATTAGGTTGGGGGTGCATTTATTGGATTAGAGTAGTTTCCCCCAAGGCCTAAGCTGTGATTCCCTTTGGGAAATCCTCCCACTGAAATGTACATAGAAGGCATCATGAAGATGTAGATGCCACAGACTATCAAGGCGACAGTGACGAGCAACGCGACCGACAGAGCGGCATAGAATGGCCAACCCGAGACGGCCAGTCTTCGGGCTGTTCCTGGGGGTGGAGGCCTCCCGACATCGACACTCAAACTGACAGTGTTAAGCGGTGGTCCCGGCTTCGATCCGACTTGAGGCCCGCTTTTATTCCCCGCTGGCAAGTAGAGTAAACCCCGCCGACGGTCAAAGCGCACTGAGCCAGGGGGCACCGGCATTGCGGTAAGCTGCTCCAGCAAGTCACGGCGGGTGGGAAGCCCCGGTAGGCCCTTGCGGGGAGGCAAGACAGTGGGCGCCCGGCAGACGGGGCAGGTGATGGCGTTGATGTCTTCTGAGGAGACATTGATGCGGGCCAGGCACTCCAGGCAGAAGATGTGCTTGCAGTTCAACTCCTTTGGCAGTTTAAAGAGCTGGTCATAAGGGGTGAAGCAGATCACGCAGTCCAAGGGGCTGGGCTCAGCACTGGCCGCTTCTTCCTGGCCGTTCACGGCTTCCTCCTTGGAATCCGAACGTGGGGCTGAGGGTTCAGGTTGGAAACCAACATTGTGGTGGGCCATGGCGTCACTGACGGTTGCAAGGGCCCCAAACACCGAAAGACCCAAAGCTGAAGGACTCGGGGGTCATGCTTCAATAATCCACGCTTCCATTCAACAAACCTCAGAGGAATTGGTCGGGGAAATGAGTTGACATTTCTGAGAAGGACAAAAAGAGGACAAAAGGTCAGCAGTGATGATAACATGCTCCCAAACAACAATGTACCAGGAGTAGGGACACCTTTTGTCAAGTAGATTCAAAGGGAGGTGCTCCAGTTTGCCTGCAACACCAAGATAAGATATTAAAACAGGGGAAGAATTGCAAATCACAGCCGCTTTCAAACAGCACAGCCCCATCCATTGGAAAACACGGGGTTTTTTTTCCGCTTCCTTTTGTGCAGCTTTTCTGATAGATGTTATGTCTGTTGCCACGAAGGCTTTGAATTCGTAACGCTTGGTTAACGCCCAGACTTAGTCACCAAAGGCTATAGGTGGCTCTGACTGCAAAGTGACAGGTGAAATGGATCAAAAAACCTTCTGCTGACTTTTTAATTGCAGACTTTTAAATTTATAGGACTTAAAAGAGTTGCTGACATTGCATCTTCGCCCTCATCCTCAGCATCTGAGCTGCTATACTTCAGATTTTTATTTTTATTTTGATATTTTTATTAATATGCGTGCTTCAAGTCAGTCTTGATTCCTAATGACCATCTGAACAAGTTCATACATTTTTCTTGGCAATGTTTTTGAAAGTTGTTTGCCATTGCTCTCATTTAGGACTTTGAGAGAGAGAGAGAGAGACCGACCCCCCAAATCACCAGTTGGCTTCATGTCCAAGATTAGACTAGAACTCATGGTCTCTTTGTTTCTAGCCCAGTGCCCTTAATTACTACACCAAATTGGCTCACTTTCTTATCAGAGTCCAAAGATATTTTGCTGTCCCTGATCTTAAATGCCAGCTATATCAGCTTTTCTCATCCCACTTCTCCTCGCGGTAGAAGCTGCTGGCTAGGGAATTCTGGGAATTGAAGTCCACACACCTTAAAGTGGCTGAGATTGAGAAATACTGATCTACATTCTTAGTACCGTATTTTTCTGAGTATAAGTTTTTGGGGAGGAAAATAGGGGGGGAAATCTGCCTACCAGGTATTCATCTGGCTAGCATCCTTATTCTGGTCAGCTTCAGCACATTATTTTATCCCCTGATTAGGGCTGAAAAAAAAGCTTCCTCGGAGGGAGTAGCAATGAAAAAAGCCTGCAAAGATTGCTTCGCTCGCCTTGTTAGGGCTGAAAAAAAGCTCTGAAAAAGCTACATTCAGAGTATAAGATGCACCCAAATTTTCAGCCTCTTTTAGGGTGGGAAAAAGTGAGTCTTATACTCCGAATAATACAGTAGTTTCCACCCGTTGCTTCTTGTCCTGCCTTCAGGTCCTTTGGAGAATAGGTTGACCCCCGCTCCTCTTTGTGGCAGCCCCTCAAATATTGGAGCACTGCTATCATGTCACCCCTAGTCTCCTCTTTTCACTAGACTAGCCAAACCCAATCCATGCAACCGTTCTTCATGTGTTTTAGCCTTGGGTATATTGGGGGAGAAGACATCTACAGTAAGTCATGGAGATGAAGAGTGTCTTTTGATGACCTGGTGCAATTCTGTCCCGTCCCCCCCTCCAGCTTCCTTACATGAAGGACTTCAATGAAGGGCAGAAGCAAGTGATTGAAAGCGCTTACGCCATGATAAACCAGCATCCATCTTCACCCAAGGTCTGCTTAATCCACGGACCACCTGGGACGGGGAAGTCGAAGGTGATCGTTGGGCTTCTCCACCGCATCCTTGGCGAGGTAGGACTATGTTGGACCCCTTTGAAGGTTCTGATGGTCATTTTGAGGTGTAGGAGATGGGTCCGGGCTGAGCCCGAAGGAAGGAGTCAAAACATGTCAGAAGTCACGAGTCCCTTCGCGCCCAAAAGAGACCGAAAGCCCAGCCCACCTTGAATGCCTTTTCTTATCTCCCGCTCATTTTCCTTGACTGTTAGTTGGTCAGATTCTTGTAGAGACCTCAAGCTTGCAATAAATCTTTAAATACTCATTTGAACCGCCTGAATCTCGGGACGCTCAACAATTGGTTCATATGTCCCGTGTCCCAGTTGTGTGTGTGTTTGTGTCACATGATCCCCTTTTGTGACCTTCTGACAAGCCACGGGGAGGCGAGATTCACTTAAGAACGGCGTTCCTAATTTAACAGCTCTGCAGTGATTCGCTTAACAAATATGGCAAGCCTCCCTTAACAAATTTATCACTTGGCCACATAAACGGTGGGGTCAATTGCGGTCGTACATTGAGGACCGCTTGCACGAGGGGTCCTTGGCAACAGGGCCCGAGTGGTTTGCTGTCGCCTTCCTCCCAGCACAGACGTCCGAAGAGTTTCATGATTTCGTTACGTTTATATTCCGAAGCCAAAACCGTCTTGTGTCACGTTTTAATCTCCAGAGATCAGGAAAGGAGAATTCCGTCCAGAGGCTGAACGCCAAGATCAAGACGAACCGCGTGTTGGTTTGCGCGCCTTCCAACGCCGCCATCGATAACCTCATGAAGAAAATAATTTTGGGATTCAAAAAATTCCGGGAGAAAAACGCTTTAGGTATGATTGGGGTCTCACCTCCCTTTTCCACCCCCAATTTTAATTTGAATTGCTTGTGGTCGTTCTCATATAGGAGACAATGGGAGAAGCTGCACAAGGTTTAAGACATTGAAACAACCATATGCGTTATGCCAGTGTGTAGTGCAGGCTGACCTTGACTTAACAACGGCTTGTTTAGTGACTGTTCAAAGTTGCAAAGTTATGGCCCTTTTCCCCATGGTCAAGTGAACAAAGTTCAATCCAGAAATTCAATCCTAACCGACTCAGCCTTCCATCCTTCTAAGGTCGGTAAATGAGGACAGAGATGATTGGGGGCAAATGCTGTCCTTGTAAATAACTAAGAGAGGTCTGTAAAGCACTGTGAAGCGGTATATAAGTCTTAAGTGCTATTGTGCTAGTGCTGTTACTACCTTCTTTCCTTCTTTCCTTCCTTCCTTCCTTGTTAGAATAGAATAGAATAGAATAGAATAGAATAGAATAGAATAGAATAGAATAGAATAGAATAGAATAGAATAG